>JAYMTN010000004.1:0-32712 GCA_036897425.1 Erodium trifolium
GGAAGAGGAGGAGGAGGAGGAGGAAGAAGAAGACGAAGTAGAAGCTCACAACAATGGTAACAATATGAGCCTGGTCAACCGGCTCAACCAACATGGTAGGGTTTTATTAGGACGGTCGGGCAGGAGAAGAAGGCGAAGAGAAGCAAATGGAGGGCAGAGATGATCTAGGACCTTGGTAAAAGGAAGGGGGTGTCAGGTAAATTTCGTCGTTAAGTACATAGTTTTAGAACCTAGACAAGAAGGTTAGGGAAGACATAGATGATCTGCATCCACCTTGTCATTTATATCTCCTATGGTTTGTTGACAAGATTGGTGGTGCAATTCTTTTGAAGACTGTAGTTTCATCCACTTCCTATCTTTTGTGTATTAGGTTCAAAAAAATTTGTGGATTGTCTTTCCCTTGGGAAGATTAACAATGTAAACATGTGTTTGATTTCATCTCATTGTTGTCTATCATTCATTGCTATAAAGTTTCAGGAAGCCTTGTAAATGTTTGTTTGGATGAAGTTTGTTGTATGCAGGTGATGTCACTGGAACGACGACGTTTTAATATTGAGGCTAATTCATGTCGATTTTTGGGCCTTTTAGTACAGTAATAACTGAAATGTGGCAATGAATGAGGGCGGCCCAATAGGCCCACCTTTGTAAAGCCCAGACCACAAGGATCTACTTGTGATAAAATTTAGAATTTTAGGGCTTCATGAGATGACATATAAACCCTAAAGAAAATCAGATTTCTCAGAGGGGAAGAGAATCGGAGGGTTTTACACTTTTAGGGCTGCAGAGACGAGTAGAGAGCTTCATAGCCGCCATTTTTGCTTTCACAATCTCGTGTTCTGAACAAATATGCCGAAGTCGAAGCGTAACAAAGCAGGTATTGCCCTTCTTCTCGTCTCTATCAATGTATCTTCGTTCGTTTCTGAGGTTATTTTTCTTTTGGGGGAAAAGAACAATAATTTGTGATTTTTTTGGAATAAAAATGGATTCTTTTTCTTTCATTCATCAACTAACAAATTTGGGGAATTGATGACCGTGAGATTAGATTGGAGAGACGTGGTTTAAAAAGTTTAATTTTTGTTATTTGCCATGTTTGGCTGCTCAAATATCGTGTGAAGTAAATGAATTGGAATTGGTTTTGTGAGCTGCCTTAGTCTGTATTGGGTATTTTTTTGCTAAATGCTGAGTATGGTGGTGATCTGTGGGATGCAGTTACATTGTCAAAGACAAAGAAGAAGGGGAGAGAGCACAAGGAGTCTGTAGTGAGTACAATAAGAGATGCTGCAGAGAAGTACAGTTCAGCTTATGTATTTTCTTTTGAGAACATGAGGAATCTCAAGTTTAAGGAGTTCAGGGAGCAGCTTAAATCTTCAAGCAGGTATTCTATATTTCTATTTTGTTTTAAGCAACACATTGTGAACTAGGCAGAAGAGAAAAATATGGTTCTTGAGCTGAATTATGGATGCTACTGTTCAGGGAATGTGTTCACTTTTATACTTGGCTAATAAGAATGGATGGTCATGCTAATGATATAATGTTGAGTCTTATTCACATGGCATAGCGAAGATTGCTGATTTGATTTCTGTTGTCAAATATCATGTAAAACACAATGGATGAAATTACTATTCGGGATTTTAAAAATCATTCATTGTTCATTGTTTTTGTTGCTTTAACATTGATATGAATCAGTTTTTGTTACTGGTAGATTTTTCCTTGGATCAAACAAAGTCATGCAAGTTGCGCTAGGTCGTTCTGTTTCCGACGAGATCAGACCAGGCCTTCACAAAATTGCAAAGGTAAGCATACAGGTGTCAGCAAGTATTACCATCTTTTTTTTATATTTGAAACTATCCTCTTTTTCATTCCATTATCTGTTGCAGCTTCTCCATGGTGATGCTGGTCTGTGCTTCACCAATCTTCCAAAGGAAGAGGTTCTCAAGTAAGCACTCCAAATATCTGTATCTGTGCTTTTTGTTTTGTACTTGCATTTGATGCTTGTTAAGGGTTGGATGATTGCTCTAATTTCCTATGTGCCTTAATAGTGTAGGATATACATTGTTGTCATTAATGTGCATTACAATTCAATTATATGGTTTATTCCTTTCCTATTTTGCAGGTTATTTAATGAATATGAGGAGACTGATTTTGCAAGGACAGGCAGCCTTGCAACAGAAAAGGTTAGGAAGAGTTTCCTTTTTTAGTACTCTTCCTTGATTGTCATTTTGGTGCAATATATATCTTAAGTTGGCTGCTGGTTTGCTCTAATCGGACTTAACACTAATTTCTCTCTTAATCAACATAAAGAAGTTCTCAACATTATGGACTTTGGTATGTATATTTAATTGACTAAAACAGGGTGCTACTCGCCTCTCTCTTCATTAACACGAAGATATGATGAATCCTACAAAAATAGGATGCTTTATTCATTATTATAAATATATTGGTTTACTATTTACATAACTACATCATGTATATTTGGTTTAACTTAACCTCATTGCTTTCATCTGTTTTTTTACTTCTCAGGTTGAGCTTAATGAAGGCCCTCTGGAGCAGTTCACACATGAGATGGAACCGTTTCTGCGCAAGCAAGGGATGCCAGTTCGGCTGAATAAAGGTGTGGTCGAGCTTGTTTCAGACTTTGTTGTTTGTGAAGAGGGACAGCCTATATCACCCGAGTCATCTCGCATACTGGTTTGTTCTCAGCTTAGAACTTCATTCACAAGCAAATTCAACTTTTGATTGATTTGTCTCTAGAACTTAAGCTTTAACTACATAAATGCTTGTATGTTATTGGGTTTGGGGAACAAAATATGTAACTGACACCAAAAATTACTTGTTTGCAGCGTTTGTTGGGGATGAAAATGGCTACTTTCCGTCTTCATTTGATCTCTAGATGGAGCCCGGAGGAATTCGAACTTTACAGAGAAGAACAAGGAGATGCATCTGACATTGAATCTGCTTAGAGTTCTTATCTACATCAATTTGGATCACAGTAGTGATATGCAGAGATGTTGTCTTCAATCATGTTTTATTTTTTACTCTAATGACAGTCTGGCCTCTTTGTAAGCTATATGTGTTTCTCTGGAGTTGGAGAATTTTGTTGCTTATATTATATGCCTATTAATGTCATTATTTATCTCTAAACCTTTCTATCCAAAAAATCAAATTGAAATCTGTAATTAAGATAAGTAAATCTATTGGTATTTTTGTTAATAAATAGACAGTATTAGCAAAAGTCAAACTAAATTTACTTGTTCTGCAAAAACTTAAAGTACCATAAATTGTGAAACATGAGAGATACAAAATAAAACACAAAATATAAAAGGAAAAACTGTCATGTTGGAAAAAAAAATTAAAGTCACAAGGCCTAATATCCAATGAAAGAGTGGATTAGTGGGCAGATAAGGGATGTGATTTGGAAAAATAATAATAATTTAACCAATATTATTTGCAAGACGTGTATAATTCACCACTTTTAATTGTCGCTACGTTACTAAGGAATAAATTAAAATAATTTTATCAATATTATTTGCAAGACGTGTATAATTCACCGCTTTTAATTGTTGCTATATTACTAAGCGTAGAATCATCATTAGCTGTAATGTTATGTGACTAATGTCTATTGCTAGTTTGCTACTCATTTATCAAATTTTAATGATTGAATCAACCAGAATATTCTGAAGTAAATATAAGATTAAGAGCCCAAATAATTAACTTTAAAAAAAAAACACTACATTTCTAAATAAATGTCCATTTTCTCTTTAAAAAAATGTTTCGAAAGAGCTTTACGCATGCATGAACAAGCTCTAGACATGGAAATATAAACAAAACAGTTTAGATCACAATTCACAAGGCAAGTTGTTACACTAAAATATGTGTAAAAGTACACAATTTCAAAAGCTAGAACAAACAAAATCTGGATAAATGTTATATCACAACCATAAGCATAAATGGCCTAATTCATGATCATGTTCTTGCTTCTTCTGCCTTCTTATCTTCTAACACCTTCAGCTCCTGGCGCCAACTTTCTAGTTTACTCAATTTCTCCGATTGTTCCGGCTTCATATCTTTCTGGGCAGTTTTCTGTAGTTGAGCTTCTGCAAGCCGAACCTGAAACAATGCCCCAAAACATGTCAAAATCATATAGTGACAAGAACGAGCACTACTTTTTCAATTAGTTCCCAGTTAGGTCAGAAACATAAAAGCCAAAAGAAATGAGATTAGAGATGAGTAATGATTCTATTGAAGAAGATTGTTCATGACTATGCTAATAAAGCATTGAGAACTCACAGGATCCAAAATTAGAACTTCATATCTTATTGCAAAACATGAATGAATGATAATGATACCTTTTTTTTAAGTGCTCGGATTTTTTTGTCAATATCTAGAGCCTGATCTTCATGATTTGAGCCCTCTGTTGAGTCTATGGTCGGAGTAGAAGACACAGCAAGCTCATTCATCTCAGATGCCAATGACTTGACAGATTCCGATACATTATTTACATCTTCGGAAGATGGCATTGCTTCTTGTTTACTTCCATCAGCAGGCTCCAAGATTTCATCCTTCTCAGAAGTAGCCTGCATGGTTAAATCATTAAAATTGTTGGACTTAAATAATTAGCAAGTTTGTGATTGCTGATAGCAATTTCTCCTAAGAGAACAGCTCCAAGTTCACAACTGAATGAGATTAAACGGTATAAAATACAGATTAAACCATAACAACAAATAGCAGCATGCCTGAAGCCGCTTCTCCTTCTTTCTTTCATTCCTTTTAACTGCCTTAGTCTTGGGTTTTGCTGGTAACTCTGGATCATAACCAGGCGGCCCTTGCTGTGAAGACATTTCCTTCTTCCACTGCATCCGACACAAAGATTACGAAACCCATATCAATTTGTTGATCTGAAAAGATACAAATCGAACATTGTCTGTTGACCATTTTTTTATAACAAAAACAGACAAAGTTTGAATACATTTCATTGTTAACCTTAATGAGGAGGCTAGTATCCACAAAGACATACAACAATTTGGCATATATTTTTCTTTTTTTGACAATATTCAGGAGATAAGAGTCAGAGTTCCACTTTCCCACCATGTCGCCCACGTGCTCTCACTTGATTTTTATCAGCAATACACCGCCTACGCCCTACTAGGTTTGAACACTCGGAACTGGGCTAAGAACACAAACACTTCACCATTTGGCTAAGTACGCAATGGTGCATGCTCATGCTCTCACTTGCTCATACATTCTTGTGTAATAACTAACTCATATAAGCACACCATTGATGATCCATAAATAATTCACACCTCGAAAGAAAAGCGGACACTTAATTCTGGAACAACTAAGCTGACACTTGTTAACTTCACTTGTTCTGATCCATATCTCAAGTTTTGTTGAACTTATAAATGCACTAGGATGAAAACTTTTAGCTCACAATCTACAAAATCAATAGGTCATTCTTCTAAATTTTCCAACAATCAAATTCAAAGGGAAAAAATCTGATCTATTTTTGTATCCATAGAGTTGATAAATGTTAATTATTAGCACAAGAAACCCATTTCCCCTCTAGTTTCTAGGCAACCAAACACAGCATCAGAACTGAAATGCACAAACACCCACATCTCCACCAAACCAATTTCAGTTAACACAGCAACTCCACCTGACACTACATTTTCCACCCTTTTCCCCCGTTTTCTCGACAGCCAAACAAAAGGGTATGCAGACAACACATTATCATCACAAACAACCCAAATCAAGTAGAAAAAAAGGCAGCACCTTTGCACTACCCTATTGCTCTCACACTTCAACACAGATACAAAATACCAGAAAAATACGTACCCGAGCACCTTTGGATTCGTAAACGGCGACCTCATCTTGCGGGGTATAGCCGGGCCGGATCCGAATGGGCTTGCGATACGTGCCGTCGGGTCTCTTTGTAGGGGGTATGATTCTCTCGCCTTCCTTTAGGGTTTTGCTTAGCTCTGCCATTTTTTGCAGCTGTTCCTTGCCTGGTGCTGACCCACCATTGCTACTAGCCATAGATTTTGAGGGCTTTCTTCCACACAGACACACGGGAGTGTGTTCTTCGATGAAAGTTTTGTCCTTTTTCCTTGCAATCTGTCGAATCGAACGATCTCAATGTCACACGCGCACGCTCTGTTTCTCGTCTACTGATTCGTATATTGAAGAATACCAACTCATAAAAGCCCTAACCCAACTAGCTTCAGCCCAACAATAACCAAGTGGACTCAAAAACCCCATCTTTTCTTTCTTAGTCAATGCTCTTATTTAGTTTAATTAAAAATAAAAAATCCCACAAGAATAAAGGACATTAAATTTTATTTTTTTATTAGAGAGAAATACACATAAGTTCTATTTTAGTCTAATTTAACCAACCACCGACATTTGTTTCGGAAGCAAGTGTATTTACTAGGTTTCGAACCTGTGACCTCAAAGATATGTAAGACGTGAAAATGTATTCATCACCAGGCTAACCCAAGTGAACGGACCAAATTTTGTTAGTATTAGGATGATTGTTTTTGTTGTTCTGTCATCAACACCGTCTAAAATTTTGATTTCCCACCAATCGTTTTTCAATAAAATATCAGCTGTAGGAAAAAAAATCAAGGTAGTGAGGATGGGGAAGGTTGGCGGAAGTAAAGAACGAATTGGCAGGGCGAGACAGAGTTGAAGTCATAGTTAGGTATGACGAAGAAATAACGGTGAAGCCTGTTGGAATGGGGATAAGAGAGTAATGGCCTCTCCATACTGAACTAGTTGGCCAGGATCGACCCCGTCGTCATCATCTTCATCGTCGTCAAATGAAACCACTCTCTTCCTGTATTGGATTGAGAGGAGGCTGACATGCATAAGATCGAACCAAGTATGGTTCCTTGCCCGACTGCGAGAAGGAGGCGACGACGCATCCAACAGAGAATATCACATAGACTAATAAAAAGGAGTAGAAACAGTGAAGAAATCAGTAGCACTGACTTGATGGAGGGAGAAGGTCCAATCCAAACCGAGATTCAAGACTGGCCGTCAGAAGAGAGAGAAAGAGCCATGGAGAAGTCGTGTAGAAGGAATCCGTTGCAGCCTCTAAAGATTTCAGGAAGGAATGGAAGAAACAAGACTCATCAGAGAAAAAGGTGGTCACTGGTAACTCTGGACGACGTGCGATGATAATAACAACAATATGACACACTGAGAGTAATAGGATTAAAAAGAGATTTTTTGGAACTTATGGTACATCGCAGTTATCATTTGTTTATAAACTCAAAATAAGTATGATTTTTAATGTTAAGTTTAAAAATAATAATTGATAAGTATAACTTTTAATGTTAAGTTTTAAAAAGTAATTAAAATCATATTTTTGAGGTCTTGTTTGGAGTATAAAATTATAATTAAAGAATAGAAAATTTATTTAACTATTATTTAAAAATATATATAGGGTTTTATTTGTTTTTGGAATAAATTACTAAAAGTTTTCCTATTGTTTTGGTCATGTATCTTTAGTTATCCTAAGTTTAAAACTGTCCAATAATAATCCCTAAGTTTTAATAACTGTTGTTTGTTAGAAAAAAACCAACAACATACTATAAAATGACTATTGTACCCTTTAAATTTGAACCTAAGACACCAATATGAGTTGAAAGACTATAACACCCCTACTTACAAGTTAAATACATCAATTTTTAATTCAATTATCTTTTAACAGAAAAATCAGTAATAGCCCTCTTATTGAAAAAGCTGACTATGCTCTACTATGGACAAATGTGTGTGAAATGGGGAACAATGAAACCAAAACTCCATGATGAAGAAAGGCACCAAAAATGACAACCTCAGTATATATACACATTTTCCATAATGCTCCTAGGAATCCAATGCTCATAGCTCTTTATAACTTCTCCAGCACAATCATCACTCTTCCACTCTATAGTCATCATCATCACTACACTGTTCAAGCACAAAAATGTTCTCAAAGATCAACAGAAACTAAAAGACAAACATACATGAAACATTCATGGTTGACTTTTTTTTACAAAGCAATAGCCCAAAAACAAAGGCAGAAACAAATCCTATGACTAATGTTGTTAAGTTTGTGGCTTACCATGTTTGGACATTGAGCAATCTCAGCCTCACCTTCAGGTCAGATCAGATCCATGAGTACTTTGGTGAAACTTGAGAATGTTGTCATGGAGAAACATGATTCTGCAGAGGTTGGATCAAAATTGCTGGTTTATGTTTGGATTCTTCTGGAGATTCTCAGGGTGGATCATGCAGGGGTAGTTTAGACATTCTAGCCACCTCCAGCCTCTAGAACATGTCAATGGAGGTGGACAGAATGCCAAAATAGCCCTGCAACAGAGTCCCCTGAGAATCTAGACAGAGGATATGTATGAGATCATGAGCTGAACCCAAGAGGGTGTTTTGGTTTGTAGCTGAGCTCAAGAGTTCTATATATATATATATGCATACATATATAGAGGGCTTTTTGGTGGAAAAGATTGGTGTGCATGAGAGTGCATGGTGTTCTTTGATTGTGGTACCTTTAGGACGAGATTGCCCCTGTCTTCCAGAGAAAGTGCTCTCAGTACAACACCATAGGATTAGGAAGTTAGGTTCTTTGACTTGTCACGTGTTTGTCTCGTGCCTTTCGATTTGGCTTTTTTGACTTGGTGAAAAGAGAATGGGCTGTTCTTGTCTCCCACTCACTTCCTTAATGTTGCTTTGTCAACTCTTTCCAATTTCACTAACACATTTGAGTTGCTTTGTTAAATTACTAACCTTTTTGTGTGTGTTCAGTTCATTGTTCAGAACCATAAGCCGGATTGGAAGTCTTGCGTTAAAAAGACTAATATAGCCTCTAAAAGCTGTTCATTACACTCTTCACATCCTTGCCTTTGTGTGGAAAGACCAGTAAAGGAAGAAACTTTGGTTGTGGAAGTGGGGGAAGAAGAAGACCCAGAAACAACAGTGAATGAAAATGAATCGAGTGTGAGTTATGAAGAGATTGTAAGGGGGTTGAAGAAGGGTGGTTCTGGGTTTTGTTCAGGAAACTGCAGCTATGACCATTTGTGATGGTTGAAGAACATCTTCTACATTTGTTGGCTCTAAAAGGTTTTGTTTTGAAGACAATGTTAGAAGACAGTGTTATGAAGTATTGATTTCTTTTTGTAACTTGGTACTCTTCTTTAACCATTACAAAAAAAAATGTCATGAACTTGTCTATTTGTTACACACCCTTTAAATTTTTTACTCTTTGTACGGTACAAAGATCAATAAAATCAAGAAATATGAAAATTCGGATATTTTTTTACTCTTTGTACTCTTTGTACGGTACTCATTATTTTTTTAAATCTAAATTATAAGGATATAATCGTCATTCTTGTACAAATTGTAACAAAAGGACAAGTTCAGTATATTTTTTTGCAATCATCAAAGAGGGTTACAAGTTGCAAAAAATGAATACATGAGGGTACTTTTTTGCAATTTGGATCATCAGTCCAAAAAACATCCTCAGAAGATCTCAGTCTATCAATGCCCAGATAGTATCCAATGACAGAGACACAGAGAGATTAGAACAGTTGCATATAGATCCATAATTCTATACATGAGGTCCAATGAGTTTATACAACATAAAATGAGTCAGGAATTGCTTTCCTGTTTTAGAATATTTCGTAGCATGAAAAGGGTGTTCCTATAATACATATACAAATATGGAAGTCATCTGTGTGTAAATATACTCTGAGCAGAACATCACAAAATTGATCCACTCTGTGTTGCTTGCTTCCCAAACACACATCAGACAGGAACTCGATAGGATGGATCAACCATTTTCAGTACGAACAAGTTCCCTTTATCACCTCTCGATACTCTGTAACCAATTCATCACACGATCAACCAAACAATTCACAAGATTCAAACCACCAGCTCTACTTTCATACAAGGTTCTAAAAATAGCTAGACGCTAGTCGGGCGGTTAGGGCCTTTTGGGGGATTAATCTGGGACTAAACGGGGATTAATCGGGTCAGCCAACAAGGAAATGGCGCCTAGGCAGGGCCTGATCGGAATTTTTAGAACTCTGCTTTCATATTAGAATCCCCAAGGCCTTACTAGAAATGGAAGTTTGATTGGGCAGAGTAATGAGTAGGCCTTCTAGAATTAAGTAAATAGGCTGACTGTGCCGAGTTCACACAAAATTGTAGAATGAAATGAAATCCTAACAGATACAGGATTTTGAATATGTTTTTTTAGAGTTTCAGTGTAGTAACTTACCGCAATTCTTCATCCAAATAAGTGATTTCCAATTCACCCCGTGCCCTATCTGGTGCTTTGATTGGTATCTGCAAATAAAAAAATGGCATATACATTGATGAACATGTCAGCCACTTGATATAAGGTTCAAAAAGAAACTAGGGATAATTGCAAAAAAGTACCCGAGGTATTCATTTTTTGAAACTTGTAGGCCTCTTCTTTGATAATTACAAAAATACCCTGAACTTGTCTTTTGTTGCAGTTGGTATAAAAATGACGATTTTAGCCTTACAATTTATATTTAAAAAATAATAACTAAAAAATAAAAAAAAATCCAAATTTTCTTCCTTTTTTGTACCATACCTAGAGTAAGAAATTCAAGGGGTATGAAAATTTAGATTTTTGGTTCTTTAATTATTATTTTATAACTTTAAGTCTCCAAAGGTAAAATCTTCATTTTGAAACAATGTATATAAAGTGCCACAAAAAGACAAGTTCAAGGCACATTTTTGCAATTATCAAAGAAGAGTGCTACAAGTTGCAACAATTGAGGACCTCAAGATACTTTTTTTGCAATTATCCAATAAACTATATGTTATATATTAAAATGTGTAGGGATACGATATTTCCTAGTACATGTCTGTGTGAATGATACTGATTGCAATTACATGCCTAACTTTGACCGGTTTTGGCAAATATAGAGAAAGCACGGATTATCAATCAAAGCAAGAAAACTCACCAAACCTCCAATTTTGAAGAAATCAAACTTCACAGCCACCTTTCTTGCATTCAGAGGTGTTAAGTCTGCTGTCACCTGACAAATATTTACAAAGAATATTTTAGCGTTAACGAATAGTTTTTTTCTGATAAAAAAATAATAGTATTTTTTTTTTGTGACCAGCAAAAATGCATTAAAGAAAACTTTCTAGTAAAACCAAAAGCAATCAAGAAACGGGTAAGGCCACATATATGGTATGAAGAGCTCAAACACGAGATTTTCTGATTAGCTTTACACGAGCAGCCGAACCACTTTTATTTCATATACACAAAACCTACTTTAAGGCTCGATAAAAATGTGCAAGTTAAGTGATGGGATAATTGCAAAAAAAGTACCTTGGGGTATTCATTTTTTTGCAATTTGTAGCACTCTTCTTTGTTAATTGCAAAAAAAAAAAGTCCCCTGAACTTGTCTTTTTGTTTTTTACTTAATATTTTTCAAATCTAATTTGTAAGGGCAAAATCATCATTTTTATACAAAGTGCAACAAAAAGATAAGTTCATATAATTTTTTGCAATTATCATAAAAGAGGGCTACAAGTTGCAAAAAGTGAATACCTCAGGGTATTTTTTTTTTTTAATTATCCCGTAAGTGATTGATGTTACCTGGTTGAAGAATGGGAATGATTCCATATTTTGGGCTCTGAGTGTATCCACGTTGATTGCCTGATAATTTTTAGTGGATCTTAAGAATTTCGGCCTCTGTCAAAACATCCACTTTTAGAGTTATTTCAGTTCACACATGAAAACATTTACACACACACCGTCATATAGTTCAGTAGACTAACGAAATTTCGAGGTACCTGGGTCTGTAAAATGGATTGTGAAGTAGTGTATATAAGCTCCCATTTTCCATCTAGTAAATCAGATTTCAGTGGTGCCTTCACTGGACTAACTGCTTCGAGTTTTTTAGCAATCTATTTAAGACCATCTTCAGATAAATCAGTAAGAGAAAGTATGGGTAAAAGCCTATAGAGGTTACATATTAGTTATTACAATAAGGAGATGCATCCATGAATCTAAGAAGCTGGCCTAAATTGCCTAATCTTATCATGGGAAAACAGTGTAACTCTACAGTGAAACATACAACAGTATCACTTTCCATTATAACAAACCTTGAACTCAAACAGACAAACACCATACCCAATAACATACATTTGAGCAGGCCAAGATAGTTAAGTAAAGAAAACAAATTCCTAATGGTAGCAACAAAAAATGAATCCAATCAGATGATCCTAAGCCAAATACATTGCTAACTAGTTCTAGTTTATATGAGCTTCTCACATTCTAAAATATCAGTACATGCACAATGCAAAATCTTTCTTTTTTCCCATAATAAACAGAGTGGTGAGCTGAGACTTTTTTACCAGTACCCCATTTGAGATTATTCATTACAAATCTAAGAACAACAATAAATTACCTGATCAACCCTCTGCTGGTCCTCTGGGGTGGCATCAGCGCCTCGATCGAGCGGAGCAATGGCTTCAAGAATCTCCTCCTTGAGAGTCTTGGCGTCTTTGCCTTTGTTCAAAAAAGCTGGAAAAAATGAGACCTTTGATCTCCATTTTTCAGGGCCGGAGAGAGAGAGGCTGTGTACGGCGGTTTGGGAGGTGGGTCTGGCCGGAAAGTGAAGGGTTGTGAGCGTAGAGTGGCAGTGAAGCGGTCTGGGAAATTGAGTGGCTGTGGTGAGAGGGACGACAGAGGAAGATAAGGCCATTGATTTGAAGTGACAGAGCAAGGAAAAATGAAGTAGCGGTTAATTGAGATGGTGCTTTGCTAGCTATGGTGGATCCACGTGATACGCACGTGCTAGTGGGCACGACACGGCTCAGGCCCAACTGATGTGGTCGGAACCAACTCTGCGGCACTACAAGGCCCTTTTTTTATATCATCAAACCAAACCCAATAAGCCTAACTCGGCTCCATTTTGATTTTCCTCCACATTTCCGAGACTCTTTGCTCTCGGTGGAAGAAAAATACGAAAACAAAAGCTGCCCAATTCACTCTTTGTGCTCCTCAATCAGTCTCAATCAACACGCTCAATAATCGTGTTGGATTGAACATCTTTGCTTTTGCTTCCATCTCTGTTGAAACCATGATCTTCAAGTTTGAGTCTTGAGGATCTGAGAATCACCGGATGAAGAAGATGCACTCCAAATTCCCAATCACCCATTTGAAGCCGTTGCCAGCTACTCCATATTCTTTGATTACATCTCATAGATATGTGCGGAAGTGCGGTCGGAAATTTCATGGGGAGCAGAAGTTCAGGCTCAAGGTTGTGGGTCAGTCTCCCAAGGACAGATGGAAGCTCAAGGACATAGATACTGGTGAGATTTTCCACTCTGGAGTTTGTTCTTAGATTTTTGGGGCCTTTCAGCTTGTGGGCATGTTGTATTTTTGAATCATAAGCTTCTTCACTTGTTGTATTGGTTGCATGAAAGCTCACAGTTGCTGGTGAGTTTGTGTTATTAAAAAGGTGGGTTTTTTGTTAGGCCTCAAAAGAAGCTTTAATTGAAGAGGACTTTGAAATTACATTGAATTGATGAAATTATGAATGAAAACTAAGAATTGGGTAGCCCATATTATTGCTGAGATCTTGATGGATTTGGTTTTAAACTCAACCATGTTAAGCACGGTTGTGTATGGATCATGTTTAGTCACTTTAATCTTGTGAAGCAATTATAAGATCCCTGTAGGCTTGATCTCTATCTTTCGAGCCTTTCACAGCTTGTTGTTAGCTCTGTAAATTTGATTAGTTATGTGTTTTAGTTGCATGCTTGTTGTCTTGTTGGTTATATCACCATATTGAATCTTGTTGGTTATATCCTTTGTGGCATGAGAATACTTCTCATGCAGTATATGAATAAGGAACCTCTGTCACTAGTGTGCTCATACTAATTCAAAACATATTAGCTTTAACTGTAACATGATCTTATTACCCGATTAATCTGAAAATGAGTTCTTCTCCAGTTCCCTAAGTAGTGGAGCTGCAATCTTTGTGCTTGTAACATGCCAAAGATTTCACCATTTACGTAATTACGCCTGAACTTCTAAGACGATTTGAAATGTGTCTGCCGTTCTAGCTGAGCAAGTTCAACTTTTTGTGCTTCTTTTCTTCACACTTTGCAGGTGCAGTACAAGAGAAACTCAATGTATGGTTATCAAAGACCCAAAACTTTTTGAATGAGGTAACTTCTCCTCTGGTAAAAACTAGTCCTCGGGGGAGAATCGATCCTGTAAATCCCGTTGATACTCAAGATATGAAGGAGATTTACATGGCTGAACAGACGATTGAGAGTAGAACACCAAATGGGATTCTTTCTTTATCTGCTATCGTATCTATTGAACAGTTTAGTAGGTGAGGAAATATCATAATTCGGTTGTTACAGTTTATATATATTTAGCTGTGCATTGTATAACTGTTGCTTATTAAGAACATAATGTTCCTCAATAGGTTGAAGGATATATTAATAAATATTACTCTTTTGGTCTCACTTTGTATCAGACTAATAAAGGAACAATGATTTGACTTTTCAAAGTTAAGATATGCAGGATGAATGGATTGACTGGGCAGAAAATTCAGAAAATTTTCAAAGCACTGGTTCCTGAACATGTGTATAGCAATTCCCGTAACCTGGTGGAGTATTGCTGCTTTAGGTTCTTGTCAAGGGATAGCTCTAAGATCCATCCTTGCCTTAAGGTTGTAGCCTGTATATACATTGATTAGGTTTTACTTGAATTGGATATGTTGGTCTAAGTTTGGTGTGTGTGTGTAGGAACCTGCATTCCAGAGGCTAATTTTTATCACAATGCTTGCATGGGAGAATCCTTATATTGAAGAAAACCATCCACACGTTCATGATCCAGAGAAGGCATCTCTTCAGGTTCAAATTCCATATTTTTTAGGAATAATTGCAAAAACTTAGGGGAAGGGCAAAACTGTCATTTCCCAAAAGTTGAAGTCACGTGACTGTCACATGACTTAGTAGTTCACCGCAAGGTTTTGTAATTATCCCTATTTTTTATTTGTTGCAAGTTAATTTTGAAAGAACTGTGGTTACAAACTTAAAAAGACAAATCTAGCTTAAGGATTTGCATACAAGTTAGTTCGTTTCTTAAGAATTTGCATAAGAATTAGTTCATTTGAAACTGTACAAGAATTAATTCCCACCTTCTATTAGAGCTTGCAAGAGTTGCATTCTCCGAGCGTGATAGGTATAGCAAAATAAAATGATATTGCAGAATTGAGAAAAAAAGTAATAGCCCAATTAAAAGTCTTATTTCCTTCAAAATGTTGAACCAATTTTTCAAGAATAAGGCGTTAAAGTAATTATCATCTTGTTGATTTTGAAGAGGAAGCTCGTGGGAGAGGAGGCTTTTGTGCGCATTGCCCCTGCTATTTCTGGTGTGGCTGATCGGCCTACAGCACATAATCTATTCAAGGCTCTTGCTGGTGATCAGAGTGGTGTCTCTTTGGCCTCATGGATGACTTATGTTGATGAACTAATCAAGTGAGTTTCATTGAATCAAGGGATCGTTGCAAAAACGTACCCTGAAGTATCCACTTTTTGCTAGTTAGCCTTCATCTTTGCTAATGGCAAAAAACTTCCCTGAACTTGCCTTTTTTGTTGCCCTTTGTGTAACTTAGTTTAAAAAAGACATTTTTCCTTGAAATTTTAGGTTAGAAAAAAACAGGTAAAATAAACAGAATATTCTCCTCCCTTAATTTTCTTCCTCTTTGGACGTGAAAAAAGGAAGAAAGTTAAGGAGATGAAAATTTGGGTTTTTTGCTTATTATTTTTTTTAGAGTAAAATCGTCATTTTATACAAATTTACACACAAGTGCAACAAAAAGGCAAGTTCAGGGCACTTTTTTGCAGTTATCAAAGAAGAGGGCTATAACTTGCAAAATGAATATCTCATGGTACTTTTGTGCAATTATTCCTTGAATCAATACGGGTCATTACTTAACCAATCAAGTTTACTAATTCAATATTGCCTCCAAATATGTGTTATTTGGCTCGTTTCCTTCTATACAAGGAAGACGATGGTAAATCATCAAAACTATTGCCAAGTGATAAATGCTAGATATATAATCTAGAAAATGTTGCTACTATGACTAGTACTGCTTCATAAGTTACATTAAATTTCAGGCATAACATATTTTCATTCATAGTTAATCTGGAATTATGATGACTCCTGAATGTAGGGTCCACGAAGGACGGGAGTCGTACCAGAGTCGTGAACATCCCGAGCTTCTTAACGAGATAATCTTATGCACCGGATCTAGCCGAAAGCGGCCCGTTCTAAAATGGGAAAATAACATGGCATGGCCGGGGAAAGTAATTTTAACGCACAAAGCTCTCTATTTTGAGGTATTAATTAGCTATCTCATCTGAAGTTGTGCTATATTTTTGGTCCAACCTGAAGAAACTTTCTATTTTTGAAACCAAAACTCCGACGTGTTTAAAATTTCCAGGAGCCAACAATTATTTTTTAAGGGCGAGATTTTTTTTAAGGAATAATCTAATCTCACTCAGCTACCCCTAAGTTTGCACCATTCTCAACTAATTACCCTTAAGTTTAGAATGTTTTTGACAACCCGCTAAGGTGTTTTAGTCTCAACTTAATTTACCAATTCCGTCAACTTTTGGGGTGTGAAATGATGAAAATGCTCCCATGTATTTTTTTAAATAAGGGTATTTTTGTCATTTCACACCCCTAAAGTTGATAGAATTGGGATAAATTGAGACTAAAAAAACCTTTGGGGTTTGTCAAAAACTTTGTAAACTTAGGGGTAGTTGATTGTGAACGGTGCATACTTGAGGCTAGATGAGTGAGATTTTCTCTTCTTGTAACGAAGTCAAGTGAAGTACATCTAGATTTTGGAGACCAAAACATGTTTGTCTTGCAAGGATTGTTGTTTTGCGCTGTTGTGCGTTCTTCTCGGTATTTACTTAGCCACACACATGTTTCAGGCAATTGGGCTGGGGAAACAGAAAGATGCCATAAGACTGGACCTTACAAGACCTGGATCACGGGCCGAGAAAGCAAAGGTTGGGCCTTTCGGGTCTGCTCTTTTCGACTCCGGTGTGTCCGTTTCCTCTGGCCCCGGATCCGATCCATGGTTGCTAGAATTTGTGGACTTGGGGGGAGAAATGAGGCGAGATGTCTGGCACGCTTTCATGAGCGAGGTCATCGCTCTACACAAGTTCATAAACGAGTATGGACCGGACGAATCCGATCAATCACTAAACCATGTGTATGGAGCACACAAAGGGAGGGAAAGAGCCATCATCAGTGCCATAAATAGCATCTCTAGACTTCAGTCCCTTCAGTTCATGAGAAAGTTACTAGACGACCCTACCAAACTCGTCCATTTCTCGTATCTGCATAATGCCCCCTACGGTGATGTTGTTCACCAAACTCTAGCCTTAAATTACTGGGGAGGGCCCGTGGTGACGAATCTCAAAGACACAAGATATCAACCGATTAAAGTTGAAAAGTCTTCCGAGAAGCTCGTTGAAAGCGATAATCACGTGTTCGATATCGATGGAAGCATTTTCTTGAGGAAATGGATGAGATCTCCGTCTTGGTCCTCTAGCAGTTCTATTGCTTTCTGGAAAAACTCTTCGTTAAAGCAAGGGTTAGTGTTGAGTAAGAATCTTGTTGTTGCTGATATGACTCTTGTGGAGAGAGCAGCTTTGGAATGCAGACAAAGGTACCAGGTTGTCCAAAAAACTCAAGCCACCATTGATGCTGCTACGCTTGAAGGCATAGCCAGCAACATTGACCTTTTCAAGGAATTGATGCTTCCGCTGGTTATGATGGCGAAGAGTTTTGAAAGCCTTAGACGCTGGGAAGAGCCACATTTCACTATCTCTTTTCTTGCACTTTCATATACAGTTGTGTTCAGGTACATAGTTTTGTTTATGGGATAATTGCAAAAAGTACCCTAAGGTAGTCACTTTTTGCAACTTGTAGCCCTCTTCTTTGATAATTTTAGAAAAAGTGCACCAAACTTGTCTTTTGTTGCACTTTGTATAAATTTATTTAAAATGACGATTTTGCCCTTGGAAATTTAAATTTAAAAAATAATAATTAAAGAACACAAAATCTAAATTTTCATCTCTTGAATTTCTTACTCTTTGTACAGGTACGAAGAGGAAGAAAATTATGGGGTATGAAAATTTTGATTTTTTGTTACTCATTATTTTTAAATCTAAATTGTAGGGGTAAATTCGTCATTTTATATAAGTTGCAACAAAAAGACAAGTTCAGGTTACTTTTTTGCAATTATTAAAGAAGAGGTCAAGTTGCAAAAAGTGAATATCTCAGAGTACTTTCTTGCAGTTATCCCTTTGTTTACTGATTGTCTTGCATTTGCATATAAGATTGACCTTTTTAATGTGCAACTAGATGATATAAGGGTTAATTACACGTAAGTTTACACATATTTTCTCTTTGCAGCTACCCTAGGTTTTAAAAAGATCACATAGCTCTTTTTTGTCAAAAAAATGTCCTTGACCCTAATCTTAAAAAAAAAACTCCATAACTACCCAAGACATTTTGATTTCATGGAAAAAAAAAAGAGTAGATGTAAGAAGACTTTTAAAATAAATCTATTGAAAGGACGAAAAGATAACATTTTTATTACAGTCAAGGGCTTTTTTTCATTTTTTGGCAAAAAGAGCTGTGATTTATTTATTGTTTATACGCAGGGTATAATTGACCCATGATATTAATCAAAACTCGATGTTTTATCTTTATCAGGAACTTGCTGTCGTATGTGTTCCCGACAACACTGATCTTCATGGCAGCGAGCATGCTGACACTGAAGAGGCTGAAGGAACAAGGCCGTCTTGGAAGATCATTTGGAAAAGTAACTATACGTGATCAACCGCCTTCAAATACAATTCAAAAGATTATAGCTCTCAAGGAAGCTATGCGTGATGTGGAGAATGTTTTACAGAATCTCAATGTGACACTGCTGAAAATACGCACAATTGTGCTCTCCGGTCAACCTCAGGTATGTTGTCGGGTCGAGTTGTCGATTATGGAAAATATGAACAAGGGCTTGTTGTAGATAGCTATTGCGTACTATACGTCTTCTGCACAAAATTATCGCCAACTCTGAACTTTGATATCCACTTACATAAACTTTCAAAAAACTACACATATCGCATTTTTTTGCCCGACAATGATGAAAATGCCCTTGACCCTAATCTCCAAAAAGACTTCATAAGTACCAAAAACATTTCAATTAGATGTTGGAAACAGTTGAGTAGATGTGAAAAGACTGATTAAAAGATAAAACTATTAAAAAGACGAGAAAAAATGTATTTTTTTAGATTAGGGTCAAGGGCATTTTTGTCATTTTGGAGCAAAAGACGTATAGGGCGCAATAGTTACATGTAATTAACCTTACAACCAATGCTCAATCGCTCATGATCATTGATTCAAGTGGTTACTTTTTGTTCTGTGATTATCAGGTAACCACAGAAGTAGCGATGATTTTGTTATCTTCTGCAACAATTCTGCTATTAGTTCCTTTCAAGTACATAGTGGCATTTTTTCTATTTGATTTGTTTACACGGGAGCTCGAGTTCAGGAGGGGCATGGTTATCAGGTTCATGACTCTGTTGAAGGAGAGATGGGAAACAGTGCCTGCAGCGCGAGTAATTGTGTTACCGTTCGAAAGCGATGAGTCAAGATCGTCGAATAAAGGGAAGAAAAGTGAATCGAATAAAGGGAAGAAAAGTGAAGGTGAAGCGAAACCAGAAAGAAGTAATAAGAATGGCAAGTTAAGATAGCAATTGCTTCCATTTTCATTACATGGTAGTTCTGTGTAGCAACTAGTTTTGTTCTTAGCTTTGTTGAAGATCTGTCTATTTTTATTTCTCTACTGTAAATTTAGAAACAATGATTGTAATGAATTCCTTATACAGGTTTATTCTTGTTTTGCTAATCAATCATGAAAATTTCTTTCTACTTGCAATGGTATGTTTATTAAATGTGAGGTATTAACATTTCTCCTAGAGGCCGGATTGAGAGGATAAATTTTATGTAAGACTTTACACGTGAAACAATAGTCAGGATGTGAGATACAGGTTGAAAACCGAGTTTTAAGATTATGGGGATAACCTCGTTTACTAGAACGTAAGACTTTGTATTGTGATGTAACTGTTATACCTTTTTCGATTCAGATGAAATGACCACAATACCCCTAAAGATATTGCATATATAAGTCGATAGTTTTTTATAACAAAGGTCATCTGCTGTTTGTTGTTGCAAAACCGTACATAGTAGGGGGTTACCGTAAGGGACATTTTGGTCATTCCGTGCTAAAACTGACGGTATTATAACAATTACAACACAGCACAAAGTTCTACGTTTGTTTTGCAACAAAAGGAGGGTTGCAGTTAGTACTTGCTAAGATCATATAATACAGCAGCGATTATCCCAAGAACAAAAGGAGGCTCGCAGTTAGTACTTGCTAAGATCATATAATACAGGGTTACACAAAAGGAGGCTTGCAGTTAGTAGTACTTGCTAAGATCATATAATACAGGGTTCGTAACAGCGATTATCCCAAGATCATATCAGTTTATCCACCTAAAAAGTAACAGACTATATTCATATTACAGTAATACAGATAAAAAAAACAAGCTACACTCACAATTAAACTTCTGATTTATTGCTAAGTTTAAATAGTGGAGTTCAGTCTGGAAGATAATTCTATTTCCTTGCCAACAAGAAAAAAGTGAAGCGCAGAACAATGGAAATGAACAAATAAACACTGAAACTCTCCCCAAAATACCCCTAAGTACAGTCTGTCTAAACCTTGTATGATTCAGAAACCCCTCTGCTAAACTGAAGCAGCCAGGAAATGGTAAGCAAATCTTACTCTCGAACAGCTCAGAGATCATGTTTTGTCTCGATCAGGTAGCAAAATTGGGAGCTGGTGCTGAACTTGTGACCTTTCTCCGAACAACCCTTTTCCTCCTCGGCTTAGGAGCTGGTGCTTCCCCTTCAGCAACTTTACCTTGCTCATATGATGTCTTCATAAGGTCACCTGACTGATAGAGCGGATCGGCCTCCACACTTAGCCATGCCAGCCTCAATTCTTCTCCTAATTGAACATTCAAAACTCTGCGAACAATCCAAAATAAGAGTTGCAGAATATAAGAGATCTTTTGTTCAAACTTGGTAGGGATAAGAACAAAATATCCAGCTCTTTTTTCTATGGACACAAAAAAGTTTCTAAACTACTATTGGAGTCCAAAGTTTAGTTAATTCCACTACTAAGAGACCACACAATACAAATCATGAAAATATGGCACTAGGATTATGTCATCTAGGACTTGTTCTTAACATCTACGCTTATTTTGGAACAGAGTATGTAATTAAACCAGATGTCAATACCCTAAATTTCAATTATATAAGGGGGAATTACTTTAAACTACCTTAATAAATCGCCCACGAATATATAAGTAAAACTACTTTATGAAAAAATTTGAACTTTAAACTAGCCTATATTTGAAACACAACACCATATACTTACGGGAAATTCCGTTAAAATGGACGGAAATGCAAGAATATTTTGTTAAAATGGATGGATTTTTTTTTTAAATGACAGAATTGCCAAATATTTATTACAATTGTTTATTTTATTTTATTTTTAAATATTTATTTAATTATTTATGACAAAAATTGCTATTTTTCAATAGGCCATGGGTAAAATAGTCATTTGTTTAAAAACTAACGGAAATCCAACTATGTACATCATTGGAAATAAAAGTTAGTTTAAGGTACATATTTCTACGAGGGTAATTCAGCGTGCGCGGACAATTCTTGAAGGTAGTTTTAAGGAGTTCCTCCATTATATAATGTCATCTAGTACTACTTATAATCAATATGAATGACTCATTCATAGGAGAACAAACCTCAAAGCTGTGCTAAAAAACAGTCCAACTCCAATCGCATCAAAATGGTTCATCATTGCTCTATCGAGTCCACAAAGAAGCTGATAGCGCATGTTGGCAATGAGCCCAAGGAAAGAGCCATAGCCAAGAGCGTAACCGCTAAAAGTCGGGGTTGTTACTGATAATCTGCAAAGCAAATGAACAATAGCCAAACAATTCTCATTAGAGACTAATATGACTAATGACCAATGAGCAGCAACATTTATCTTCCAAATTTGGATTACCTTTCTTTCTTTTTACCAACCCGAAGATCAGTCAAACCACCCTGCACTGCTCCAGCTCCTATACCAACCATACATAACTCTGCAATCTTGAAGATGAAAGACTGAAATCTCTTTTGCCTGTCAAATTCTCTTAAAGGGTAGCTCTTTTCGAAGACGTTGTTAGGAAGCTTCTGCAATGTGTTTTGCAAGTCAAAGCGGAATGTGTTTCCATAGGAACGAGAAGGTGCTAGTGACCAAACAGCGAACGTGTTGCATGCTGAAACGGTGAGCACGTTAAGGAGAGCCAGATCCCATTCCTGCTTTATCCTACAATCACAGTAAGATAGTAATCGATCAAATGAAGCATTAATTGAGAACGTGATATTAACTTCGAGTCCTTTTGTGATAAGAGGAAATTAGCACCTTTCCTTGCGAGTCTTGAACTCCAACCATAGAGAACATCCAAATGTAGCAACCAGTTCAAGAACAAGCTTGTGCAGAAATGCAGGATCTGCAATCATCCTGGATAAAACAAAATCGCAACACAAGAATTCAAGCATTAGACTGAATATTTTGCTGTTAAATTACAGTGTTACTATGTCATTGAACTACAGTTTCAGCAGGATACCAATGTTTGTCACCACTGGGAACGAAATATAACCAGATTGTATCAGAGGCAAGCAACTATAGTTGTTTCAGACATTACAGTATGACCATAGCAACATTAATTGATTCTATCGAATGGGATTTTGATGTGAATCTAAACTAATATTTAATACTGCGATAAAGTGAGTTTATGCTAAAGGGGGGCTGATTCTACACTTCATCACAACAAAAGTACTGTACTTCTGAACAAATAGCCGAAAATTGAATATTCTATATCTGTTCATTGAACAGAAAGAATCCAGAGGAAAAGGATCTACAAGTGTTTTTAAATTTTCAATGACCATAGGAGCTCTAAACCATTTTTTTTGGAAGAGAGCGATTTGATCTTTGTGCAGAACTTGAACACGTTGATATAAAAGGTTCTAAAATACCTGCCAATAAGTGCTCTAGAGAACGCTTGAGGAAGAGCTCTTGAAATCCACCTAGTGGTAGTCGGTCTAGCATTAATAGCTAGATATCTTACCATTTGAGCAGAGCTCACCAAACCCTGAAGTCAGTATTCAGTCAGAGTCTAACGTTCCTTGACAAAAAGTACCCTAGAATCAATGAATAATGATACAGTATACCATTTCATAAGCTTGCCGAAAGCCTGCGGGCAAGTCCATCATTGTTTTCTGCCATTCATACAACACCGCATCTACAAATTTCCGATCAAAGAGCTGGCAAGAAGCAAAAAAAATGGTCATGCTGATGGAAATTTAATATGAAAAACTGAAGTATAAATGTTTATAAGACCAAGATATTTGCATTGACGTTAGCTTGTAAAAATGTGCAATTTCAAACCTCTTCGAGAAATTTGCGCCTCCGAAATAGGCCACCCTCATCTCCGTCGTCACCGTCATCGAAATCATCATAGTAATCGTCATCATCACCATCATCATCACCTCCATCTCCACCACCATGACTGATCTTCTTTCCAATATCACCTCCGCCTCCCCCCGTTGCAAGCTGTCATTACAAAAGTATTAACTAGTTCACCTAAAAGTGCAAACATCTTACCCCAAAAGCATCAGAGTAATGGAACATAATATGAGAAGACCAAGTAAACAACTTAGATAGCAGCAGAACCACAATTCAAGTACATGAACCTTCATCGACATCATAAGTGCCAATGAATAGGGTAGATTATCTCAAGAATGCCCTTAGAATGTCTATTATGAGAAATTTGAAAAGGAGCATGATGAAATTAATCATGCAATAAAACCAGAATCTGAGAGAACGAAACAATCTATCCTACACAGTTACATTATTAATGTTTATGTATCTTGCTCCTAAGAGGTAGTCCTGACTCCTGTGTTTAGTTACATTATTAATGAACAACAAATAAGTCTGTCCCAGAAACTGATAAGCAAGAAAGAAAATCAAATAAGATTTGAAGCATATAGAAGATTGCATCCATAACCTAAAATGTCCCGTGATAAGCTTTTGCAACTCATTTTTTTTGGAAGTATAACTTTTGAGAGTCATGGCAACATGTGTTGAGACTTGAGAGCCTACATATGGAAATGTAATAACTACTTAACAACCAAACCTCATCTATATGCCACATTCTTTATAAAGGTGAGCACTTATATGGTCATAGTGACACATGAAAAGAGTTCATGAGTGTAAGGCCTTTAGAGCTTCTCAACTATATCCAAACACTCGTAAGAAAGCATAACATTAATCATGAATACAAAACAGTTAACACGTCCATAAGTAAATTACATCTGAGTTAAAATACTAAGGTTTCTTCACAGACAAAGCCACTAAAAGAGGTACTAACAAAAAATTACAGAAAATCTCTAGCTATTTACTCTATTTTCCTCCTCTTTCAACCCCTCAGCAAGGCTTCCACTGTGAGATATGAAATAAGCTTCCTCAATTTACTAAAACTTGACGAAGTAGAAATTAAATTCTCAGACCACCAGTTCATGCTCACTCACCTCTTTTAAGCTTACATTATAGCTGTGAATAAGCTGAACAAGAAAGAGCTTTTTTCCCCTTTAACTAACTGAATTTCAATTCATTAACTACCATCAATTTCATAACTACAGCTAAAATGTCTCAAAAACATTCCTTTTCCTTTCATATACAATTCCATGCTTTCCAAGCAACCAAACAGCAATTGTGGAGAATGCCCAGATGAAATTTCTCAATCAGGAACAGAAAACTAACCTCGGGACCGGTTTTAGCTTGCTTCTGAGACAAATCTAGCTTCCCCTTCTCCAAGGTAACCGCACCAAATGCACCGAAATCTTTCCCCTTCTTCATGACCGGACCATGCCGCGAAGAAGCAGGCGACGAAGCCGACTTAGAAGAATCAGATGGTCCTTGCGAACCCATCAAGCACCGTTCCAGAGAAGCGACAGAGTCGTCGCCAGCCACGGGCGAAGAAGAAGAAGAAGAAGCCGAACACTTCATCACTCCAACTCGCCGGAGCTTCCGAGAAACAGGACGGGCTGCCGGTGGAATAGGACCCATATGCTGCACCGAGGGGTGGCGAGTCTGCGTGTTGATGGGCATCATCGCCTGTGATGCCTGGAAGAATGCGTGAGCCATTTTTACAAAAATTCTCTTCCCGGTGAGGTGTCTGCTTGGTTCCCGAGAAAAGTCCTCAGAAAATGCTCATGGGTTTGATTCCTCTCTCTGGAAAGAGAGGATTTTTACAGAGAGAAGGTGGGAAATTCGGAGCAAGAGGGGTTTTTGAAGCAGGAGATGGAGCAAGAGCAATGGCCGAGTAGGCGACACAACGCAACCCGTTAGCGAGAGGGGTTTTTGTCGACCAGGTGAGTCGACTCGGTGAGTTGAGTGAGTCGACCTGGCCGGCCCTGGTTGGTTGAGTGGGATCATCGGCGAGTTTAGTGGGGCCACTCAGATTGCTTGCTTCAGTTTATCTGTTGGTCACTTGGTCTTGTATTTACACTTTTTTGATAAAAATATACATTACATTACATCTAGTCATTTACCATTTTACCCCAGTAGTTGTATCTATTTGAAAAAAATCAACGGTGAATAATAACTGATAACGCCTGAAGGCACCGATTCGAAAAAGGTCAACTAGAAGAAACAAAATCTAACTAAAGCAAATTTAACTAAAAAATCATAACATCGTGGGACTAATATGAAATTGAAAAAAAAACTCCAAAAATATCGGTAGGAAGATGTTGTAATAGCGGTGGAGGCAATTGGTATAGTTGATGATGAAGGGGAGTAAGGACAAAGTGGGCTCATATCGGAATAAAGTTGGCGCCTTGGCGGTCTGAGTACTCCCTCAAAGTTCCAGTGTGTATCGTCCTCCCTCGGATGATATATTATGGCTCAAAAAACACGAGATTGGTGGCTCCCGAGAAGGTAGAGGGGTACCATATTGATACCTAGTGGAACCTTTGTTACCTTACTACCAGTGAGGCAATGATACATGCGAACCCCCCATTGGTCTCATCAGTCCTTATTTATCAAGGCGATGGTGTATTTCATCCCTCGTCGGTGTCTTGGATGCTCCATCGAAATTCTCCGATGGGGCCAACCTTGGTTCCCCCCAAGGCACCTTCCCAAGCAATAGGGACACTTGCTAGTGTTGTCCCATGAGGGCCTTTGGTAGTCCTCGTTGTCAACCCTGGGCTGGCTCTCCCCGACACCCCGTTAACGGATCACCATACCTCCTATGACAAGTTCCTGTCGAACCTCCCGTTGGAGATCCATACCGTCCATCTAACCTCCGCTAGGATCCCTACCGTCCTCAAATTAGTCTCACCATTTAATGGAAGGCTACAACATATACCATTATTTAATGAGACATATTTTAACAAAATTACAATATCCAACATTTATTATCCAAATAAAATCACACGAGGGTCCATCATCTTCATCCTACCCTGCTTGTCCGCTGCCCACGAGGGTCATCAATACTCAATCCCCATCCTCCCCGATTTCTCCAATCTTACCCCCAACTCCTATCACCACGGTCACATTGTCGCATGTTCCTTTCCTAATTGTTTTTTGAGGGGTTCTCGCCTGCTACTGCTTCTTCCCCAATTAATCTCGGCGGCAATTCTCTTAACCCTCCGATGTCGTCTCTAAAGACGCATCTGTTGCCGCCTCTGAAGCCGCACCTGGCACGTTCTTCTCCCTAGCCTCCACCATCGCACCCTCCTCGCCCATTCTCTCGATTATGGATCTGGCTAATCGAATGGGTCTTTTTTATTTTACATGATTTCGCTTTTTGCATGGTCAAAAACTATTATGTAGAGATTCATGGACTTGTGCTCTAGGGACTTGCTCTGGGAGGGTCCTTGGGAAGAGCTTTGCCTCCCTTTGAACCGAATGATAGCAGGTTCGGTCGCACTCTACAGAGTATGCAGATTTTAGGCAAAACCTTGAGCATCCGTAGTCAGCTTCGCTATAGTTTTAGTTTTAGCTTGCTGCTTGCTTATATGGTACCCAACCCGATACCGTCAAGGACGAATATATTATAAAAAAATAACGAACACTTGTGTTATTTGTCTGTTCTTCGTGGTCAAAGATTAACTTATGATACACTGAGATGTATCTGAAAGTCTAAATTAATGAACGAAACCTTTTAGTCAAAAAAACAATCACAGTTAAATCCGGAAACTTATTAACATATTTCTCAAGAAGGATAAAAGAAGAAACAAATATATGTGCAATCTGTAATTTCCTGCAGAGGATCAACAGTAGAGTTACAAGAAGTTAATAAATCCTAAACTTACAAATATATTTTTCCATAAAACAAAATTAAGAGAACTGTAACTCCATCGGATGAATGGATCTAGCCATAAATCTTACAAATATATTTCTGATAAAAGATACCAAAAATAAAATAAAAAGAATTAGAAACTACATAAAATCCAAAGATAATTACAACAATTTACGATGCACTATATGTGTCTTGTAAATACTCACGGTGAACTATTTTTTTTATGGAAACTCACGGTGAATTACTTTTAACATGCAAATCCGTTAATTTTAACGAATTTTAGTCATGAGATAGTCACATGACATCAATTTTTTTAAAATGATAAATTTTTCTTTTGCATTATATTTGTAATCCTCATATACACGTGTTTTGCAATTTGGAACCTTTAAATATGCATTTTTATAACGATATTTTCAACTTTTTGCCACCAAAAAAATGGTTAATTCTATCTCACTACCCTGTAAGTTTCGGATTCCATTTCCACTATTCTATAAAAAAATTTCACCTCGCTACTCTAAAATTTCAAATATTGCACGTTAGTACCTTCCGTTCATTTTTGGACGGGAAATAGTCATGTGCAATGCACATGAAATTCGACTTTTATTGAGGGGTATTTTTTGAAAACCAATGACATATTTTTTTTAAAATTTGACTTTTAGTGAGGGCTGTTATGGACTATTTAAGTGTCTTGTATGGAAAATGGATGAAAAGTTGACGTTGGGTACTAAGATGAGACAAATGAAATTATAAGGTAGCGAGATGAAAAAAAAATTAGGGTTGTGAAAATAAAATCTGAAACCCTTAGAATAATGAGATGTTAATGGATTCAATTTTTAAAAAATAATTCACATTGAGTTTTTACAAAATATACATAATTCACCGTTAGTTTTTATAATTATCCATAAAATCTGTGTTCAATGAATAAGATAATAGATCAATTATTGCAGTAACAGTTGATGTGTGAGAAACAGTAAAAAAAGAATAAAATAAAAACAAGTTTAGGGACAAAAAAACGGTCAAATATTTAAAATGATAATTGATATTTTGGTTGTCCCTCTCTCTTTCTGTGTCTGAAACTGCTTTCAAATTTGAAAAAAGCTCTCGCCCACCAGACCTCCATTTCCATGCGCGCGCGTCTATTTTTTGCTCCAATCTCTCTCTATAAACCTCCAATTCTCTCTCTTTCTCTCAAACCCATTTCCTATCCTATCTGTGTATGTTGCTGACGCACTTATTATCTTCTCTCTCGGGATAGAACTCAACCCAGTAACCACAGCCCAGATCTGTGGCTGGGCACCGAGGGTACTCCTCCGCACCACCATAGCTTCTTCGAGTTTCAACTGTAAGATGAGATGTTCTTCCCCCTCTCTTTTTGTTCGGATTCGTGTGCTTTGAGTTGAATCCACGTCGTGGAAATGGGGACTTTGTAGTGCTCTATTTCGATTATTGCTTTGTGTGGACGTGGTTCTGTGTTGAATGCTGGTACTGATTTTTGATTCATCTTATTGGGTTTCTGTTTCGAGAGTCGATTTGCAGTGGGTTTCTGATTTTGGGTGTCCGATTGGGACGAAACCCAGAAAATTTGGTGGAGATGAATGAGCAAATCTGCATCGATTTTCGTTATTCGGTCTAATTCTCACATGGGTTTGTTCTAAAACGATGACTTCCAAAGTCTGACCATTTTCTGAGTGTTTTGAAGACTAATTTGAGCATGGAGAGGCCTTTTCATCTTTCAAATCAGACCTAGTTTGTTTCAGATTGCGAGTTCTCATTGTTTTTGCAGCAATTTTGTTGATATCTTGTTGCATTTTGATTTGTTTATGCTCCATTTGGATGCCCAGAGAAATCGGAGGACAAGAAATATGGACAGTTAATCTATGTCCTTACATATATCCCAAGTGTTGATTATCTGTGAGACATGGTTAAATTGAAAATCAAGCTTGGTCATTTTTATCTTCTATTCTTCATGTATCAAAAAGCACATGAGGGCCTCATTATCAGGAATCAAATGTATTGTTTTTTTTTTTTGCATTGAAGTTTGATTAGAGTCCCTCTTCGGAAAGATTGAGATCATATTGTTGCTTAATAAACTATTTTGGGGTCTCCACTTATAAGCCTGAGCTTGTAGGAAGGTTGAGTTTTAACATGTGTGGTATTGTATCTACTAGTTTTGCTTTATCTGGCAATTCTAACACTTGTTTTTACATGTTTGATTGTTATTTGCAGAGAATGGACTCTCTCCCTGATGGTGTTGTCCAGTACATCTTGTCATACATAAACAATGCCAAGGACATAGCCTTATGTAACTGTATCTCCAAGCGATGGAAGGAGTCACTGCCTTACATTAAGAGCATCTACTTCCCCCGCAACTCTTTTGAAAGCTATAGCGGAAAGGACAGCCCCGAATATATTGTCCTAAAGATGATATCCTCTTTTGTTCAATTGGAGGAGCTTGTTGTCTATTGCCAGTTCTCAAGTATCGGCCTTGCTTCATGGCTATCACATGCAAACCGATCTCTCAAGCACCTTGAACTTAGGATGGATAACCTTATTGAACTCAACTCCAATGAAGAGACTCCTTCAAAATTGGATTGCATCAATGCTGCGAGGAATTTGAACTCATTGAAGCTCTGGGGAGTGCTAATGAGCAATCCCCCTCAGTGGGATATCTTCCAGCAACTTAGGGATCTTGAGATTGTGGGTGCAAGATTAGAGGATCATTCACTGTCGGCTGCACTTAAAGCATGCCCAAACCTCACCAGCTTGGTGCTACTTGGCTGTGAAGGACTTAGATCAGTGACAATTGAACTGCCATATCTACAGGAGTGCAAGCTTGACTTCTATGGTGTTGGTAATTGCTCTCTCACCCTCAATTCCCCGGGAATCGAGACCCTTGAGATACAAGGTTGTAGTTGGATCAAGGTTCCTCAGACCAAGCACTTGAGGAATCTTTCAATCTCCAATGGTTCAGGTAATTATCTGTCTGAAAGTTATATAATGTAGTTTTAGTGTTGTGCCCATAACTGATACATCTATGTCAAATGCTTTCAGGTAGAGTTTACATGGTTGATTTTGGAAAGCTTCAAGCACTCGAGTTTTTGTCCATCAGAGGGGTGCAATGGAGTTGGGGAGCAGTGAGCAAAATGCTAACATGGGCAAGCGAGGTGAAACATCTCTACATGAAAGTGGAGTTCACAGGTGATTTCGATGACCTTCAGCCATTCCCGGAGATTGATCTTGTTGAGTTCTTCAACAGCCATCCAAAGCTGCAAAAGTTTGACATCCATGGAGCCATGTTTGCAGCTCTTTGCCAGAAGAACAGCCTCAAGAATGTGAGTATCACGCCAAATATTACACTCAAAACAGCTTCACAATCTCATTTTTTTTTTGCATCTCTTGCTAAATGGACTCTCTTCTTTGCAGTTGGATACAGAGTTTTCAATTCCGTGCTTGGAGGAGGTGGTGATCACAGTGAGATCGCCCTTAAATGCTGAGCAGAAGATGAGCACTCTGGAGTCGTTGATTAAGTATGGAAGGAGGTTGAAGGTCATGGTGGTGAAGATCCTTCAGATGAAGAGTAACCACAGCAGTGCTGATGATTTCTTTGATGAGATATGCAAGTTCAGATATATGAATCGGAAGATAGTTCGTATAGAATAACCAAGTTTGCAGCTTCTTTGTTTGTTTTGTGTTCAAATCTTTCAATTTGATCATTTCTGATTAACAGCTAAACATTGATTCTTAAGTTTTATGTAGACTTGTTGGTTAACGATAATGTATTGAATTTTGATCCTATTGTGATTTTCATTTTGATTTTTTTTATCGTGGTAGTATAAAATTCGCAGTGTTGTAAGTTGTAACTGGATGATGTTCAGGTGTTGATGAATTTTTTGATGTTGGGGGAGTCGAGACCGTTAGAATAGAACTATAATTGAAACAGTTTAAGCTTTTAGATGAGTTGGTGCTCTAATATAATATCAGAGCTTGATTTCTTAAGAATATGGGTTCAAATTCCACTCTCTACAAAAAAAATACTATTTTCTTCTAATTTATCAAAATTGCCCTAAATGGGTCAACCATTAGGCATACCGAGGGATCGGGCGACATGAGTGGAGGACTTCACACATTTCAGTAGGGCGTAACACACAATGACGGGGGCGAAAACACCCTCGCCTCGATCAATGAGGAGGATCAGAACCAGTGAGGGGGTTGAAGGTATCACCGTCTCACTGGCCGTAGGGTTCCAGAGCTTCCACCAAATACCGACAAGGTACTCCTCTATCCTCTCGGGAGCCAACATTCTCGCGTTGCGGGAGCCCTATTTCATCATCCGAGGGAGGAAGACACAAGTTGGATCCTCGAGGGAGCACTTAGTCCATCATGAAGCCAATTATCCGTAAATAGGCCCGCTCAATCCTAACTCAATGTCGAACGTAGCTGTACCGGTTGCTTCGGCAACTATTACATTATTCCTCTTCTAGCATTCCTGAGGGTTACAAGTTTCTGGTTGTGAACAAGAACACCTTCTGGTTAGGCAAGAGATTATGTATTACCCTATCCTCACGTGTCTATACACGCCTCTGCTCCAAGAGTGGTGGGCCAAGCAAGAGAGGCACGCCCGTCTGGTTCCGATGTCAAGTTGGGTTATTGAGTGGGAAATAATGTGTCAAGCTCCGATGGTTGAGACGTAGTGGTCTAAATCATGACGAGTAGTCCAGGCGCTTTGGGTTAGGGAGGAGGCCCCAGGGACGAATAAGGCCTGGCCACCTGACCAGTCCCTTCGCATTCCCCTACTCAAGCTTCGGGTCTCTACATCCACCAACGATAGGTTAAACCGGGCTGTCGAGGATCTGCCCATCCTCGTTCCTCGGGGGTAGGGCACATCAAGATGTCTTATGCAACTGCTGGTGAAGTAGAAGCACGAGAGGCGCTCGTACTACAATCGATCCCGAGTTGGGGTCATGTGCCTCGATAATGGCAGGCAAATGGTCCACGAAGCGGGTAGCCGGATCCTTACAAAATCTTACTCGGAGGGTGCCTCCATAGGCCATGCTCGAGTTATCAGTTTGGACGTTGACACGAGGAAAGTACACCCACAAAAGTAGGCAAACTTGTCCTCGCGGTACGGCA
>JAYMTN010000005.1:0-31701 GCA_036897425.1 Erodium trifolium
CTGCTTCTTGGTTCTCCCAGGGTGTCTGGGAACCAACTCTGCAACATGGAGCATCAGCTGTTTTCCTGCAATTCAATATCACTTTGTAAGCATCAATGGATATCATGAGTTAATATTCATTAATATGCAAAACCCACAGCTTCTGTAGTCATCTTTCTTTGCATTTCTACACAGTAATACATGTTCTTAAATCACTTTGAATCAATCCTATATACGGGAACTCAACATCTGGATGCAGATAAAGATAAGTAAAATGTCAATCAACTGGAAGCGTTCAACTTCACACCAAGACCTATTAACAACCATTTCCAGCTAAGTCAGCTAATGAGCCTTGTATTAGAATTAAACAAAGTGTCAAGTAAATTTGATATCAGCTATTTGAAGAACAATGAAGCTTTCTTTTAGAAGAAGAATAGATGCAAGGGGAAATTACACTTCACTACTACCTTGTACTTTGAGCTTTAATCAATTCATTGCCTGGTACTTAAAATTGAATGAGTTTACCCCGATAAACTTTGTTTTTGTTTCATGAAGTTAAACAAAATGTATGAAACGTCTAAAATACCCATGCAACTAAAAATAGAATAAAAATTAAAATAGAAAAACTGAATAGATTAATAAATAAAACGAGCCCTTTTTTCATCTGTTAATCTAATTTTTACTTTTTTGTAAAGGGCAATTTTGTCGTTTTTGATAAATTAAATGGAAAATAGGGTAGTAAATTGATACGACTTTTAGTATAGGGTTGTGGATTGAAACAAAACAAAGATATCGAGATGAATTTATACGATTCTAAGTACAGGGCAGTGAATTGATTAAAGCTCAAAGTACAGGGTAGTGAAGTATAATTTCCCCAAGATGCCAATATAAATAGGGTCCTGCTTTGTTTGGTTCAAGAATGCTGCGGATAAGGGGTAACACTTCTTTAAGCATGTCCATGCCACTGTGAGCAAAATATAGCATGAAATGAATAACACCGACTGGAAACCGCTGCCAAAAAAGGATTCTTGGAAGAAAAAAAATCTAATGCAAAGGCCACATAGCATAGGTCGGTGTCTGACTGCACCCCTAACTGTTGGATTTACATATTTCCCAAGAAACCACATCACTACCCATGTTCACTAGTGCATTCAAGGTTGAAAAGTCTTACAAAACACATTAGGATTAAAGTTTAAACAACGGTAAACTAACAGCTGCTAACCGGTTGAGATAACTAAAAGGGATAAGTCATACAAGGGAAAGGTAAAAATATATGAGCACAGTGAAGCAACAACTTTGGCTAAACAAGGAGACAGAACAAAACAAAGTCAAAGAATTCTGCAGAGTTTTCTTACCAGTTATAAATAATAACATAGAAAATCTCGGGGTATGATATGGGAAGGGTAAATGAAAGTGATTACAGCATAAGCAGTGCTCTTAGGCTTTGAGAAAATACTTGAATAGAATATTCTACACTAAAGCACCCTTTCCAAGTTCAATCACATCTGACAATTAAAGCCATTCACATGATGTGATCAGGTACCAACTTAAGTTGGACCAATGGTTAAGAGCTCTCTCCAACACACATGAGGTCCTCAGTTCAAACACCGGTACAAGCAATCTTATGACTACTTAAAGAACCAACCAGATTAGTGCTCCCTTAGTTCTACATAAACCTCTGCTTGGTACACATTGGCTGATAAAAAAACACGATGTGACCAGGTCAGCAGTGAGCTTGAACCTTCCAAACGGGAGCTTTATGCCTATATCAAAATATCATCTGGTGACATGCAAAATAAGCCTGGAATTAATCACTAGGAGAAAGTCATGCTTCATGCATTGGCTACGTAGCTCTAAGAACGTCCCAAACTTTCGCCCCTATCTCTTCTGCAATTTCATTGAGATGGCTCAAGAGTATGCTGTGAGGAAAGTTTACTTCCTGGTGGAACATTGTGTTCCAACAGTTTAGTTTTCCCCTAGATTAATTTCATCGAGAACCACAACCAGCCAAAAGTTAACATATGATTGACTTTGCTTTTGGAGAACAGTTGACATAGAAAATGTATGAGAGAACCAATTTTCTACTTCTCACAGTTTTCTATATAAAATGGGAAATTTGGAAAGAGCACAAAATTGGAAATAGAGAAGGAACAATGTTTTCCACAACTAAATAGACCCTAAGATTCCAATCTCCACTTTTCTCACCCACCCAGAAAAAAACTTCCTTCTTACTTCATTTTTATGAGCTCAGGAATTTCTAGAAAATATAAACATCATTGTTTTGAACTCATCAGTGTACATAGACTGCACCAAGACGAGTAATTAGTTTCAAAGAATTTATCATGACGATAGAGAAAGCCATTCACGTTGCATTTCATGAACTGAACCTTTCATTGAGTATCAAGGAAGTATGAGTCAAAAAAACGCAAGATTTCGAAGTTTACATCAAATGTACGGTCTAACAATAGCAGAACACACCATATTAGCAAATGGTGAGCGCAAGAATTGAATCCCATAGAGCAGCTTTGCAATCACACCACAGCTATTTCCATAAACTATATCAATTGAAATAACTTAGAATCTAGAAATGCACGATGGATTTATGGCCATTTCAAAACAAGACACACCCACCTTTCTCTAATGACTCCCACTAAACACCCTAAAGCATTAACTCACCCACACACGCATCATTGCATTCCACATTTGATATCACATACGAGCATAGGTATATACACATACAGTAACACAGGTGAAGTGGAAGAAGACACATAAGGGTATATCCTTACTGGATGAAATGGCTGGATTTTGTAAGGTCCCATCTTCTTTCTTCAATAAAACCCGCACCCTTCCTCTTTGCATGAAGTCTCGTGGATATGCTTTATCAATCTTCAACATCCCGAAACATATAACATCATATCAGTAAGTGCATTGGCAACATCAAAATTCTGTAAACTACACTAAAAACAACCGATGACAGTTCTGATTAAAAGACAACAAACCTCAATTGCATAAGGGAGTTTGAGATGACCGCAACAATCACCTATCTCAACACAAGTAGGATTTTCGCATGCTTTGCTCACGCCAATTCGCCTTCCCTCGGCAATTGTTTTCTTAGAGTTGATGTAAACAGGATAAAATACAACCCACTTCTTTATATTTGGGATTTGCCCGTCCATGTCTCCTATCCAAACCTAAAAGACCCCATAAATAATCACAGCATGATAAAAAAAAACTGTATAGCATAGACAAGCATTCAAATAATAAGGATTGAGCATTGAAATTATAGGCATTCCAATAAACAAATTGAATGACATCAATGCTCAGAAATTTAGGTTAGTCCACGCAGCTGGTTTCAAACAAGGAGCAGCGATGGATCATTTAAGCAGGGTTTTCAAATCCATACACCAAAATTGAAATAGAAATGTGAGGAAATACTTCAGATTCAATCAAATCAGAGCCACAATTCAAGTTTAAAATACTATTTAATAAACACGAAATTACCGAAGAAATCACGCCCAAACCCAAATCGGAGGATCGTATCTTGGATTCGGAGGAGAATACGGAGAGAGCTTGAAGTCGGCGGCAGGGAAGGAGGTCCAGTACGAAAGAGGTTACTCGTGACTGGGATGGAGATGACAGCAGATCGCAGAGAAGAAAACTGAGGAAACAAAAATAATATGAGAAATTGCAAAAGAATCCCTCCAATTTTACATTTTTAGCAATTATGGTTCTTATATAAAACTTATGCTAATTTATCCTATAGTTCTTAGGAGTTCGATTATTTTTATATGATTATATATAAACAAGAAATTGATGTTGTTTTAGAGAAAAATTTATTATAATACGCTGTAAAAGTTTTATTTTTATTATAATATTTTAGACTATTTTTTCCCACTATTTCAAAAAAAAGTTTTATTTTCAATTTAATATCTGTCGTTATTTTTTAATTAACTTTTCATCTAAAAAACGTAAAAATTCCAAAATACTCCTTACAAACAATCAAATTTTAAAACCATGTCATTGGTTCCTCAAACCATGAAAATCGTAAAATATTAAAATTACCTTTCATTAATCTTTAAAATTTCAAATTTTACTATAAAAATTTGATTATGTTTTAAAAATTATATAAAAATCATATACAGAGCCCTTGGGTTGCACCACCAACCTCTTTATGTTGTGGCCATAAGTGCACACAAAGTCCTTGGGTCGAACCGTCTCTTGGGGAGAAGGCTACCAACAAATGCAAATTGGTAACGAGCGTCGTCTGTGGATGGGATCGCTCCTGCCTGACGTGATGACCCTTACATCGTCCTCTTTGTTTGCGGTGAGCGACACCATGCTTATCTTGTCTTGGATGGATAACAACTTCGCCGATATAAGATCTGAAATGGTAGGTGTTTGTGTTTCTACCGTAGGTCCGGTCCCAAAGATGAAACTGGTGGTTGAAGGAAAGAGTAAGGAACAGGATGCCGACGGAGAAAAAGATGGGGGAGATATCCTTATTCGACTATGAGATGATGACGACTGCACCACACCCATTTCGCTACAAAACCCTAAAGACTATATTGTTCTCAAGAGAGAATATAGAAGTTGTTTTTTTTCTCCAAAACACAACATGATAATATTTTATTAATGTAAAACATGAATATTTAAATTTTGGTTTTGTTTCGGTCCAACCCTCTTTGAACCGTTAAATGCTACTTGCATAGAATTTTTATCCTCATTATCGGTTCTTCTTTGCCTTCTAAAACAGATCCCTTTTATGAACTATAACTATATGTATCTGTTTCTTTAATGAAATGAATAACACGTGCAACCTAACATGACCCACAATGAAGAATTTATTAGATGTAGTTTGAGTTTAGGTCCTTGTGATGTCAACTACAAAAAAAAAAAAAACTAATTATATCTTAAAGCTCGTGTCATGAGTTATCTAACAATAAATAAAACAACATTTTCATTAACATAGTAATCATAATAAATTCATAGTTCATAGCCCATAACTATTGCCACATGCCTTTATTCACGCTAGTGTGTCTCTTTAGTTGATATTTAATTTGCATAATTGTGGGATATTCAATTTTTTAATCACGGATAATAATAATTTAGTTAGTAATATTGTACAAGAAAAAGAGGAGGAATGTCCAAATCATCTATTATAACTTGTAACTTCCTCAAACACAAACAAACTATTATAACTTGTAAGACCGGGGCGGGTCAACCAAAATACAGAGTGTACTTGTGGTCCTCTTGATAATATTATAGGTTAGGTTTCACAAGTGGACCATATATATTAATCCAACTAAAATCATTTAATAATTTTTAATATATTTGTTTTTGATAAAACAAAAGAGATTGAATAACATAATTTTGTAATTTTAATTTAGACAAGTGATTTATTAGGATTTTATATTTGATGAGCAATCAAAAATCACCTCATAACGATTAACTAGACTAACATGATATAAGTTTTTATTTAAACAATCTAAACACGAATAAATAAGAAAATAGTCAAAGACGGAAGTTGTCAACCATGTGTCTCAACGTGATAATACATTGTTCATAGTCTACCCCGTTTAACGTGTGAGCGTTGTTGTGACCAAAATTGAGACGTAGGCGACTCTCTTAAGTTCGAGCATATTTTTAAACGTGATATTGTACAACGAGATTTTCATTCGCCTTTTCAAAATAAAATAGACAAAAATACTAATAGTCAATAGGACATTACACATATCTAAACAAACAAAACAAAATAGGAAAACGAAAAGAATATTCCAAAAACACAAACCATTTAAAAAGGTCGATACCTCCAACTTTTTTTTATTTTCATTTTCACCGGCTGCCGGATCATCGATCCACTCACCAGAAAAGAAAAAAACGCGTTTGGTTTTTATGTCCCAAAGCCTCCAACTCAGACTTGCTCTCAATCTTTCTTTACCCTCACCAATCTCTCTCTCTCTGCCGTCTCTGTCATAGACTGAGTCCCTCTTCACGTCTTGACTCTTGACCCTCTGCACACAAACATGGATGATCTGCAGAGATACTGTTCTCGGATTAATGGGTTCTGCTGCTGACGAGGTGAGGATGTTCTTCTCTTGAGGTCCAGCTGTGTTGTTTACTTGGCTGGTTTTGGATGTTGCTTTATTCTTACTGCTTTCTTAGTTTTGTTCTTTTTTTGATTTTTGAGCGAACCCATCTGAATGTTTTGGTTGATTTGTTAATTGCTGTGGTGATTGAGCTTTGTGGGTAGTGAAATTGATGAATTACCCGACCTGGCTTTGATGGGTCATTCTCAGAGTTCACTTGTAGTAGTTGTGGCTCTGTTGATGGTGCTTTGTAAGTTTATTGATTGCGTGTGTGAGAGAGAGATGGAGATGGAGATGGGTACATGCTATAGGTGGCTTGAAGAGAATCACATACAAAATATAATTCTAGGGCTTCTGAAATCAATTGTGCAAGCTTCAAACCCTTAACCCATCTGCAATTTGGTTTCCACAATTTCCACATTGAAATTACCTTTATGCATCTTATGTTTCTACTAGTGTATCATATCTGAAGGAAGATTGCGCTAATAAATCATCACTTTACTACTAAATGTGAAGTTGTTAATGAGCTATTATATCGCCAATACTTTTCGGTTTTCTGTTGGGAAAGAACATTTAGAGTAAGTAAGGGATTGTGATTTGTAATTCAACTCATGCGCATGGAATTTATACTTTCTAGACTGAGTTGTGTCCATCTTTGGTTAGTTGAGGTTTTATTGTTCAGATGATATATTTTATTTTCTTTGCATCTCACGACAAATGTTCCTGCAGCATTCTAGTGCCCGAACACCAAAACAGACTGAAAAATGGTACCTCAAGCTGATCTGGTTATCATTGGCGTTTCAGTTGGTCTGGCCCTTGGTATCTTGCTAGCTTTGTTGATATTTTATGCCATAAGGTGGTACAAAAAACATGCGCATCTTCGAAGGTGTTCAAATGAGCGTAGTTTAGCAACAATACCAATGCGCACAAATGGCTTTGGTGCGAGCACAGACTTCAGTGCATCTATCTCAAGTTCAGTAATCATCCCAGTGACTGAGCCTATTCCCAAAAATTCTTGGCTGAGTCCTCATGCTAAAGATCGGTTTGCTTCAGCGTCAGGTTTACCAAAATATTCTTACAAGTATGTGAACTTTAAATTTTTTATCAGCTGAATTCTTGTTATGATGATATATTAGACTTAGATTATGTCACTATGCTTTGACAATATGCTTTTTTTCAATATCTCATTCCGGAAGATATTTCAACCATTTAAAAGTTAAGGGAAAGAAAAATAGGAGGAAATGAACCCCTTCCTGAGAATGCTTGCCATCCATTTGGCATTCCCATTACTGATTAAGATCTAAACAGAGTACTAACCTTATAACTACTTTCAACTGGTGTTTTTCTTTCCTTCAACTATCCAAACATTGAAACATAGCATAAATTTGAATTTGAAAGTTTCCGTTTATATTTCAGCACTCTATTTTACTATGATAAACCAAAATCCAAGGATGAAATGAGTAAATAGAATATGGACCACTTGAATCACTTCGGGCTTCTTCTTTGAATGACTTTGAATGTAATGTAATTGGGGATATGTTTGGAGCACCACTATTAACCGCCTCCACTCTTTTTTCCTTATATGAAATAGGCAACCAAATAGTATTAATGTCTCAGGTAGTTATGCATCCCAGACTACAACTGTGCTCGCTGGCTATTAGTTTTAGTTCTTTCGATATTTGTTGTGAACTTCACATACCATAAAGTAAAATATGTTAATTGTCTCGTAATTGTGATTTCCAGGGATATACAGAAAGCTACTCAGAACTTCACAACGATTTTAGGACAAGGGTCATTTGGTCCAGTATATAAAGCTTCTATGCCTGCAGGAGGAGTAGTAGCTGTGAAGGTTCTTGCCTCTGATTCAAAGCAAGGGGAGAAGGAGTTCCACACAGAGGTATGCCTTGTCAATCCAAACACATATAAAGAAGTATGAAGTTTTTCTTTGGCAGAATTTCATATTAAGAAGTCAAGTTCCTTGTATATGCAGATGTTGGATAAATGGCCTCATCCCCATATGTCCTCCTTGCATTTGTGTGACAAGATGCTTGTGGAATTTATAAGTCTCGTGGCTATTATACTCACCATTTGCTAAGTTTTGTCTTTCAAGAATACTTTACTTTATAGTAGCAGACATCAATACACGATGGTTTAGCAGATATATATTTGGAAGTATAATGTACAGAACAATTATTTCTTACTTCGTGTCCATGTTCCACTTATTTTCTCTGCTTCATACTGTGAATATCCTCATGGTTTCAAAGTTCTTAGATCATATCCGTTTGGAATAGAGATAAAATGAAAATTTTCTCACGGTGAATATGTGTATATATATGTGTGTGTGTGAATAATAAAGAAGATTCTGTAGATTTTCCATTAATAGATCTGGTCATCGTGCAGGTGTCTCTTCTGGGTAGGCTGCATCATCGTAATCTTGTGAATCTGGTAGGATATTGTGTGGATAAAGGACAACGCATGCTTGTGTATCAGTTCATGAGTAATGGGAGCTTGGCCAACATGCTATATAGTAAGTTCATAATTCCTTTTTGTATTGCTGTCATCAGATGCTGCTCTGTAGTCCCACTGAAATGGCTAGATCTACTGGTTCACTTACTGGTAATAAAGCTTTGGTCATTGAGTCAAAGCTTCTCTTTGTCATGAATGATAAAGATATAACCTCCACCAATCCAAGACCACTACTGATCATTCATCTTTGTTTTTAGATATGTTATTACATTTGGATATTGAACTTAACAATGCTTGAAGCAAAGATTTCCTATGGTTTTAAGCCACGCGTCCTTACTTTTGCATGCCCTTTTTTCATCTATCCCTCTTGATTCCTTATTGTGAACAACCATCTTGCTTCAATGAACTAAGGTGAAGAAGAAGAGGCACAAGTTTTGAGTTGGGAAGAACGGCTTCAAATTTCTCTTGATATTTCACATGGAATTGAATATCTTCACGAAGGGGTAAGTCAAGGGGAAAAAATAATTCATTCATTTATGAGAAATATTCCTAATAGACAATGCTTTGGATCAGGCTGTTCCACCAGTCATACATCGTGACTTGAAGTCTGCTAACATATTACTTGACCAGTCCATGCGAGCAAAGGTGAGTCATTTGAATGTGTAGCAATTCTATCATCTCCTTTATGAATCATGGATCAATAATAGTGAGACTTTAACAAAATCCGTTTGATTAGGTTGCTGATTTTGGGTTATCAAAGGAAGAGGTATTTGATGGGAGGAACTCGGGCCTGAAAGGTACATATGGGTACATAGATCCAGTCTATGTATCCACTAACAACTTCACAATGAAGAGTGACATCTACAGTTTTGGTATCATCATTTTTGAACTCATCACCGCCATACATCCCCACCAGAACTTGATGGAATATGTAAATTTAGTAAGTTCCCACTCCTTCCATCAATGTCTTTTCCTCCCACTTTCCAATTTATAACCCTATTGTTATTTCTCTTTCTCAAGGCTGCTATGAGCTCGGACGGTGTTGATGAGATACTTGACAAGAGATTAGCTGGCGAATGCAGCCTTGAGGATGCAAGGGAACTTGCCAGGATCGCTCACAGATGCCTGCACAAACTTCCCAGGAAGCGGCCCTCCATCGGGGAAGTTTCTCAGGCCATTTTGAAGATCAAACAGAAGCGCCTTACAAGAGACGATACAATGTCATCTTTTGCTTCTGGAGACATTTCAAGGGCTGTGAGCAGGATTGACCATCAAAATGTGGAATTGAGCAAGATGGCAAGCTTGAAGGAGTGATTGAAGAAGACTAGCCTCTTTTTCTTGCAATTTACTACCCTATGTACTCTCCTAACAATCAATATCCCATTGAAGTTTCTCTTGGTTGTGAATGTGATACTGGTTATGGCATGTATAGTATAGGAGGAATTGAACCAATGAGTTGAAATAGATATTAGAATTTTTGAGATGGAGTGATGTCTGGAATTTCTTTTTACAGAAATGAATATTTTTCTTTTGCCATCCTCACAAAATATTATTTTTAAATGTCATAAATACACTGAAAAGAGAACTTACTAAATGGGAGTGTGTATAGACCATACCTATACTGTCGTGTAATGTAAGAAAGGAACATTTCTATAGATTTGAGTGTGATTTTGTCAACATACCCATAAAAATGGCAATTAGTGGTCCATGCTATGCATGATCATCTTTGCCAAGTTGATCTCCATGATAATAAATATATGCATAGAAATTAGGAGCATAGGCAATACAAGCCATGTAGACTCCTGCTCTATTTGGGTATGTTGACAGAAGATAGGAGTTATGTTTGTGATGGTGATGACTTCATTTGATGCTTCATTCTTTTGGTTGAGGCTCTAAATAGCTAAGTGTACACCAAATATATTCCTGCTAAAACATAGTTGTGTGCTGCTGTTGAATACATTTTCTTGATAAAATTACACTTTTACCCTTGTGTATTTTGATTTTTCAATTGATGAGTTGAGTGTGCTCTTATAATCTCATAGGTTTTGTTGTAGTTTTACAAGGTTAAAAAAAAAGCATAAAAACGTATGAAATATTCTTGTAAATAAAAATGGTTCATTGTCAAAACTTACCTCGTTATATAGTTTATGTACGAACAAATACCTTATCTTTTGTCTATGTTTTTGTTGTTACAATCTCCGTCGCGACATATAATTTTCATGTAAGTTTATGTGCTCGATATTTTGTTATTTTGTTTGGGAATTGTGACAAGTATCTGTATTCTCATGTGAGAACAGCGACGGCAAGGGCTTGTTGTTACCTACCCCAATAAATGAGCAAACGACGAAGAAGGAAGAGCAATGCAGTGTTATCTCTCAGTCTCTATACGTGGAAGTAAAAGTCTCTCTCACAAACACACTTTTCATAAACTTTGCTGCTTCGAACCTCTCTCACATTTATTGCTCATCCAATTATTTTGTCTCCTTTCAATACATCTTACTCAGATCCATGGACGTGACATATAATATAATATTACACACCCTCACCAAGATCACTATATCCCATGTACTTTGACTCAAGTTTGTACCACATTAATCGGTTTTGTTTATAGAAGAAGAATATTAATGAGAAACAAATTTATCATACATATATGTTATAATTAGAGCATCCATAGGGTCGATTTTACAGGGGTATATTTGAATAAAACTCAGGGTCAATTTGCCAAGAGAATGTTGTGGTGATCGATGTCGTCTAGTGTTCGGAAGAGGAAGGAGAAAAAAAAAAGCTTGTTTCGTCGAGACTAACGTCGACAAATTTGTCGATAGTCGAGAAAGAAACAAAAAACGTCACATTTTGATAGAATCGACAGCGATAAGAGCATATGCGGTGGGATCTCATCATGTCGTTGATTCGATCGGAATCCCTAAAAAATGGGTCAAATCCTCGAAAAGCGGTCGTTTGTTAGTCCGAATATGCGGGTCTTGAATGCATCGTCAATACATCTGTAGACGCTGACAGTCTACAGAATCGTCATAAAAGGGCTGAAATCGTTGACTCCGAATTGCAGAGTGACAAGGGGCGAGGCAGGTAAAAATTATTAAAGTCGAAAGTTAATTTCGGGTATGAATAACGGCCAACGGTTCTGTTCTTCTTCACCAACAATCCGCATCTAAGATTTGGTTCTTCTTCTCCGTCGAATTCTTTTGTTCCAACAGAATCTCTGCGGAGTAGCTGTAGCAGAAACGCAAAACACGCAGTTTCTCATGCGTGTTTGTGAGTCGTTTTTCGGCCAACCACACCCAATTCTCCGACCGATATTGCTGTAGATTCTTTGGGAAGCAAGCTACTGCAGACTCACCGCCGTCCATCACTGCAAAATCTCCGCGAGGCCAAACAAATTCTCCGACGACAAGCTTCTTATCTGAATCCGGCTTCACACATGAGGTACCCCTAACAACCCAAACATTCCACTTGGATTCTTTGACGAGTGCGATTACATCTTCGATTAACAACAATACTCATGTGATCGTGAGGAAGCTGTTTGGGAGGAAGACTACGTCTCTTCCCCGGTGCATCCGATATTCCTGATGTCCACCATGTTTTCGGGCTCTACCACGTTTCCGAGCTCCACCATGTTCCCGAGAGCTCGACCACTTTTACGGGGTTGAGTTCATCCTTGGGACATAATTTGATGTCCGTCTTGGGAATGAGTCGCCCTCCGTTGATCATACGAGTGTGGTCTCCTAGGCTCCGGGTCGTCAGTCATTAACCGAACCAATCCAACGAGCTCGGGTCAATAGTAAGTGGACACATTCGGGGGTAGAAGCCCTAGTGAATACATGACTGAATTACTCAGAAGACTCAATCCACACATTGGACCAAACGAAGCATCGTTTACTAGAGAACATTAAAAGTGACATTTTCATCATTACCCATGCTACCGAGGAGACAGAGCGCACATCAAATAAATGTAAATAATATTGGAACATGACGAACAAGAAAGCGAAGATGTTTCAGGGATGCTAATGTCTGAGATGAATATTCTCGCTGCCACCGCTGAAGAGACTGAGGGCGAGCCTTCCTGGACGCGTACGCGGTTGTCGATATAAGGGCCAAAAGACGGTAAAGACAAGGAGGGCAAAGCAGAAGGGAAAGGGACATGCTTATGTGACGCTCTAGCTGAAATTGACCAAAAGCTTGACCAATATTGAATAACACATTCGACTGTCAAACGGAGTGTCGGAGTCTCTCATGCGCGAGTTTTGCTTACTCCAACACTTGGATACCTCTAATATGGACGTCGAGAATTTGACCACCCATAAGATCTTTCTCCACGACATGCCTAAGAGAATTAATGGGTTGGTGTGATGTGTTGTACTCTTGATTATGTAATCCGATTTATGATGTACTTGTAGTTCCTGGTTTTTGATTAATATTTTTTTCTTCGTGTTTCATAGTTTTGGCTAAGTTTATAGTCTTGTCACACAATGCTAACAACGCCCCCCTCATCATTACTGCGACACCACCACGATTTTCGGAAAGCGAAAGATGAGAAAATCGAAAAACTAATTGTTTCCGTTCAATTTATGTATCTTCGAATTAAATAATAGTTATCTTGTTCGATGACATTTCGTTAAATTTTAAATGCTTTAAACCCGCAATAGGCCGAATCAGTCTTTTTCCATTACACCATCCGAAACCATGAAACATCTTAGTTAAGAAAATGTAAGATGAATAAGACCTTCCATAGGGGAGGTCGAAAGAATCGTCGAAAGTGGAGGAAAATAGGGATTTGTTGACTTGTCGTATCTGATTTCCTCTCTCATGGTGATTCTATTTCCTATGAGTATGTAGATTCATCGACGTTGATTTTCTCTTCTCTCTGTCTCTCTCCTCCCTCCGATTCTCTCTCTTTCTTTTGCTTTCTTTTGCTTTCTTCTCTCATCCCTCAACAAATCTTTTCTTTACACGTGTAGATTCGACACACCGGATCCGACTATCCACTGCAGAATCCAATGAATCCGACCTAATTTTTAGCAAGTTTCGACACTAAATTGATGATTCGCCTCTATTATGAATAGTCTAAGACTTCAATCAGACCGAATCAGAGACTTAGCACTCCAAATGCTCTAACCGATAAGGAATCGACCCTTCACTGTATGCTCTTGTGATGCTTTTTTTTATGACAATATTATAATATTTAAAGATAACCATATCATAACCTAAATCTGTGTTTGTTTAAACGATAAAATATAAATATAATCAGCGAGATAAGAAGAGAGAGCGGAAGGAAGGAAATGAAACAATTGAGCGTAGAAATAGAAAACATGTCTTCTGATGTCTACACAAACTCAACGGCAGTGGCACGCTCACTCACACTCTGTGTAAGTGTGCCACACGCGTCACCGTCTCTCACTCTGTCTCTTGACTTGACCTTTGTACAAACCTGCTGCCACTAACTCCTCTCTGCATCCTGCTTTCTTCTTCGACCCCATTACTCAATTTCAATTAAGTCCCACTTCTCTACAGAGAGAGTAAGTGGCGGAGCTCTAGACCTAGCAGTAGCTACCATGAAAGGAGATGCAAAGACACTGTTCAAATCCAAAATCAAGTGGGTTGGTCTGGTCGGGATCGTCCTCTCTGCCTTCTCTCTCTTCGTTCACTTCCTCCTCGCCAGATTCCCCCAACAAGCCATTGCCGAGTACCATTCTTCCGTTACCATCTTCTCCTGGCGCCCCATCTTCCACAACGCCGACTTTTCCAGAACTGTAATGCGCACAATCGCCCATAAAGATCCCGTTTTTATCTTCACTTTTTCCCCATTTCTCTGCTTTAGTTCTTTACTTGCTCTCGATCTGCTGTTTTCGTTTATGGGTTTCGTTATTTTTGTCAATGCTTCTCATGGCCGGTCTTCTTCTTCACTAATTCAGTCGATCTGTGTCGTTTTCTGCACCCTCGTTTTCTTAGTTTGAGTTTAATATTTTGTGGGTACTGTTTAAATCTTCGGGAACTGTTGCAGATTCGTTTTGTTTCGCAATTGTGCACAGATTTGAAGCTATATGTTTCCTTGTTTTGTAGATTTGATTTCCCAATTCCTATCAATGTGTTTTGAACTCTGATTTGGATAATATATTTGGGTTAATGGTCATCTCATTGTACTTTGCGTTCTCTTACCTTTGTGATGCAGAGCCCTTTGTATAGAAGATTATGGGGTCCAGTGAGGCATCTTGAATTTTTACACCCGGATGCGAATCCTAGAGGATACTATGCTGGTTAGTTCCAAAATCATTTTTTTTTGCTTTGGACTCCACCAACTTGTTTTTCCTTTTCTTTTCTGGATTCTATAATTAAATGGTAGTAGGGAAGGAACTGTTGGTCAACTTACATTTACTGTTGTGCCAAGCAGGTCTGTTTTATGGCACCCCATCCTGTTTCATTCTAAAATTGTTTTCTTACATGGAGAAAGAGGGGAATGTAGACCCTTACAAGGGCTGTAGCTAGAGATGTTGCCACACAGTGATAATAGAAGTGTATATCTGGGGTACTTTTTTGTATGATCCGATGAACTTTCTGCTGTATTTTATGAGCTTGTTGATCTGCTGAAGCTGAAATTTTTTTAAGATAGGCTAATAGTACCTTCCCCTTGAAGAAGATATTGACATTTGGAAGCAGTATGCCCTGGATGTATAGAAGCTTGCTCCTTGGTATTTTATTAGGTATTCTAGATCATAGTGCTCTTTTCTTAAATGAGCGAGGACACTGGGTATTGTCCTATGGTGTAACTCTGTAGGGGCGTTTCTCTTATTTCCTATGGTTCATTGGTGATGAAATTCTTAACAAGAAAAATATTTATCCAAGTGCTTCCTTTTCGGAGGATATTAATTATGTGGTACATGGGATGTAATGCTCCCTTATGGTTTTAGACATCCCCATTTCCTTGGTAGAATCACACTTTTGCAATGTATTGGATCCATTTCATAGGTTGATAATAAGAAATGAGGCTTATGGGGATACCAATCTGTTAGAATTTTTGTGTGTTTAATTTTGCTTTAATCATTTGTAGTACTCCTAACTCGGATTTATCTGTACCAGATCCCAGTGAACAAACAAATGGGTTTATCTTTGTCAGAATACAAGGTGGTTTTCATGAGATCAAGAACTCGGTGAGTAACTATTTGAATCACCTGTACACTATACAAGTAATAAAGTATCACTTTGATTAGCCAAGACTGACAATACCTTAAACTTCTAGATATGTGATGCTGTTGTGGTTGCTAGGCTTCTTAATGCTACCCTAGTCATTCCGCAGATCCAATCAACCACAAGTAGCAAGGGGATCAGGTTGCCTTGGATCCAGAAAATCATTTTAATTTCAATTTCAAGTCTTAAATCTTTAACGATGTGTTATGGTCTTGCAGAACGTTGGTTAGCTGAATTTTAGGCAATTATCATTATCTGATATCCCCATAATTAGGAGATAGGATCTCCCACCATGAGCTATTTTTTGGCGACCAATTAAGATTAGTACTTCCTTGTTTATTCCTCTGTCAGATAGGCTCTTTAAATAAGAAACAATAGACTAAAAATAGCTCATGGTGGGAGATCATATCGCCTAATCAGATAATGCATAAACCATCAAATATCTTCTAAATTATTTAAAGGATAATTGCATAAAATTCAGCTGTTCTGCGAGACCGTAACAAGATGTTTCGCCAGTTCAATCTTGAACTACGTCTTAATCTCTATTTGATCATTCGTGTTATGCAGCTCTGAATTTAAGAGTTTTGCCTACCTCTATAACGAGGAGCAGTTCATTGCTACATTGGCTAAAGATGTCAAAGTTGTGAAAACACTTCCCAAAAATCTAAAGGGAGACCGGAGAAAAAAAAAGATTCCAAGTTTTAAAGTTTCTTACTCAGCATCGCCATACTTTTATTTACACAATGTTCTCCCGGTACTGAACAAGCATTTGGTGGTTGAACTAGTTGTTTCTGATGGTGGATGCTTGCAGGTAATAACTAATAACCGCCCTTTATCTTCCATAATGTACCGAACCTTTATTTAAACTTTTTGTTTTTTTTATAAGAGGATTTTTAAACTTTTTGTTAATGATTAAATTAATGCCATAATTCTTCAAGATTGCAATCATTTCTTGATCTTGCCCAGGCCACCCTACCACCTCATCTTGAAGAGCATCAGAGACTGAGATGCAGAGTTGCTTTTCATGCTCTTCGGTTTCGACAAGAGGTCCAAGAACTTGCAACTAAAATTCTTCAGAGGTTAGTACTGCTCATTAAGGTCATGTGATTTGTTAATCTTTGTATTGTTCTAATTATTTTTGGCACTTTTAGGTTACGAGCCCCTGGAAGGCCGTTTATAGCCTTTGATCCTGGGATGACTAGAGATGCTTTGGCATATCATGGTTGTGCTGAACTCTTCCAGGTACTTCCTTCAAGACCAGTAGGAGTTACTGGTTATTTGATTTGTCAAACCTTATCCAACATTTGATACTTGTGTTGCCACTTCTCAAGGATGTACACAGCGAGCTTATTCAACACAAAAGAGCATGGATGATAAAACGCAGGATTGTTAAGGATAAACTTACCATCAATTCAGCAGAACAACGTACTAATGGGTCATGTCCACTTATGCCAGAAGAGGTACTTTTTTATTTTTATGGGTTAATTACACAACCTACACCTAACTTTACACATCTTTCACCTAGCTACGACTAAGTCCAAATTCGTTTTTCAGCTACCCTAGGTTATAAAAAATTCCACAGAGCTCTTTTTTTTTGCCAGAAAATGATGAAAATGCCATAGTTCATACTCCAAAAAAAATGTGTTTTTTTACGTCTATCTAATATTTTTATCTTTTACATATACTTAACCGTTTGTTACACCTAATGAAAATGTTTTTGGTGGTCTTGGAGTCTTTTTTGAGATTAGGGTTAAGGTCATTTTTGTCATTTCTGGTGGAAAGAGCTATTTGAAACATATGGTAGCCACAAGACGAGTTTGGAACTTAGGTGTAGCTAAGTGACGAAAGTGTAAACTTAGGTGTAATTAACCCCATTTTTATTTCTTCTGTTTTTATCATGAAATGACAGTATCAACCCAATATATCTGGCTAACAAAGATGTGGTACAGAAGATGAACCTCAAACTAATTTGAAATTACTTATTAACCTAGCTACTTTTTAATGTAAGATATTTTTAGTCTGAACAACAATTTTTTTGTTCTACAGATTGGTATTTTACTTCGTGCATATGGATACTCATGGGACACGATAATATATGTAGCTGGAGGAGAAGTTTTTGGAGGCCAAAGGACACTAATTCCTCTTCATGCAATGTTTGAAAATGTGGTGGATAGGACTTCCCTAAGCACAAGTTGGGAGCTGAGTAGAGTTTATGGGCGTGAGACTACCCTTATTGATGGTTCATTAAGGACTCCACCTTCTCAACCCCTTGATGAGAAAGAAGTGAAGTTCGATACATGGAAATCTGAAGGCCCACGGCCTCGCCCACTTCCTCCTCCACCGGCTAGGCCCAAAGTATACAACATTGAAGGCTGGTGGGGTTGGGTTGCTGAGAGTGATAATGAGCCTGAGAGCACTGTGATGGAGTTGAGAACTAATGCCCATAAGTTACTTTGGGAAGCAATTGATTATGTGATTTCTGTTGAGGCTGATGTCTTTGTCCCCGGGTTTGATCGTGATGGTAAGGGCCATCCAAATTTTGCGAGCTTGGTAATGGGCCATAGGCTCTATCAGTCTGCTGCAACCAAAACTTTCAGGCCCGACAGGTAGTTATATCAGAGCTTCAATTTTGAGTTCATATACTCGTTGATAGTTACACTCACTTAGTTCATGACTGATAAATCATCTCCATAAACAAGTGATGAACGCAAAGTTCAACATTTAAGAAATTTGTCATTTCAACTAAGGATAATCGCGCTTAGCTGCCCTTAAGTATGCACCTTTCTCAATCAACTGTCCCCAAGTTTAAGAAGTTTATGACAACCCCCTAAGTTTTTGTCCTCGATTTCCGTAAACTTTTGAGATGTGCAATGACAAAAATACCCTTATTTTTACACAAGGGCGTTTCGTCATTTCACACCAAAGTTGATGGAATTGTGGTAAAACGAGACAAAAAAACCCAAGTGGTTGTCAATAACTTTTAAATTTAGGGTAGTTAGTTGAGAATGGTGCTTACTTAGGGGTAGCTAAGTGAGATTATCGCTTTCAACTAACGCGATGCATCTTTATTTTTAGTAAGGTCAAATCAACGTCTGATAGAATATCCTGTTTCTTCTCTAATCACGTATCAATATAATTTTCTTGCTGAAAAATTTACTTATGCTTGCCTCAATGCAGAAAAGAAATTGTCAAGCTTTTGGAAAGTAACAGCGGTGAGGTGTATCAAGCAAACTATGCTTGGCGTAGAGCAGTGCGCAGGCATCTCGGTAAAACTCTACTTGATGGACTCACAGAAGCATCTACAAGAGGAAAACAGCAATCCTTTTTATCTCACCCCGTTCCAGAATGTTCTTGCACAAGGCATGAACCTGCTGAAAAATCAAGCCATGCTTCTAGTCCCTTAGCTCACTCTCAGGTTGAGGCTGCTCTTGGAGTTGTGCACAGCTGCCCCGCTTGGATGGACCGTGAGTCTGTCCCCCGGTTAAAGGAGATAGACAATGAGGACGATCTTGACGATGAGGAGTCTTCATCGGTTGGACTATTTTTTAGAAACAGTGAGGGAGATGAAATGAACAGCAAGGAAGAAGCTCAATTAGAGGATCAAGAAGAACTTGAAGGTGGAGAAAGATGAGAGGCTTACATATGATATTTTAATCACCCTGATTGCGTGCCCTTAAATGCAGCTCTTCTACTCTCTTTGCTGATTCGGTAAGACGGGGAGGAACAACTGTCCTGAAGATGATCGGTAACTGACATGACAAACCCGATTGATTCTCCATTAGTTGGTTTAAAGGGTTTATAGAGTAAAATGGTTTTTGTAACTCAGCAACCAATTTTGATGTGGTCTAACAAGTTGTTAGTGGAAGCCAAGATTGCAAATATGTTATCTTGAGTAGGAAATAGATCAACTTTGTAGGGATTTTCACTAATAGATCCAAGTTGGTGGGATATTGTATGTGGATGTGACCCATGGTTTAATATTGTAAATGTTTTCTTTTGTGCCTGAAGGTTTGGATTCATTATAGATGGAATGGAATGCATTGGGGGATTAAGTTCACATAGAGGTCATGTCTCTATCTATATGTCACAAAAACAATGGTAATTATAAGGTGATTTTGTGTGATTAACAATTGATTGTGTGGGTATTTGTGTGTTTTTTGTTCCCTTTTAGCAAACACTAGAATTATTATTAAGGATTGTTTAAGCCAAAAGGGGTTCTATTCCATTTTAAAAAGGTAAATCATTTGTCAATAAAGATTGAATTTTTTATTTGATTTCAAACAAATATAGGTTTTTTTTTTCTTCGTACAAGCAATTATTAGTTGTGTTTTACATTTGTGTCATCTATAAAAGTTTATGAATGTAAACGTAAAATTATTGAAAAAATATGTAATAACTTAATCATATTCGACTTAAAAAGTCAAGAAACAAGCTGTTGACGGTATTTTTTTCTAATTAAATAATATATAAGGTCAACAAAAAATAATTTGATTAAATGATACGTATATAAGTTTTCCTTTTATTAGGACATATAAATTTGAAAATCAGAAAAACATCTAGTTTACCATAGCAATAATGTATAGACAATTTCTAACGTGCACCGGCTAGGGTTTAACAAAATCCCCAAATGGGTACATTTTGGGAAGATAGGGTTTCAACATACATCACAGAGACGACCTAGGTTTAGGTATAAAATCATTTTGTTTCGTTTAGCACGAACTCTTCTGTAACAGAAAAAAAAAACTGCCCGCGTAACCTCCAATTCGCATCCTCATCAATAAGAACTAGAAAAGCAAGCAAATTTATTCTCAGTGTCTGCTCTGAATCTCCACTGACAGCTATTCCCAGTAAGAGGAGAAGAAGAAGAAGAAGAAGAAGAAGAAGAAAAAGAGGGGCGTGGTATGCTATTGAATACCAAGGAAGATACAATGGAGTTGGATCTCAATGATTACTCCATTATCAAAGAAGGGGAGGCTGAGATTCTCATGCACGCCAAGAACGAAGTCTTTTACAACAAAACCCAGGTGCCAAAGTCTTCAATTTCTTTTCCATGGTTTCTCATTCAAGTGACCTTACCTTATTTTTGATTGAAACATGAAACCTTGGTACCCAAATTTGTTAATTTACTCATATAAGTGTTAGTTTTAGAGCTGAAGTTTATGTGGGTATGTATTATGTGTGGTTTTGGTATTGTAAGTTTTGATGGATCATTGATTTTTGCTGAATATATGCTGCTGGTTGCTGATAAACTGCTGGGTTAAGTAATTGAAATTTTGAATTGAAGAAAACTTTGGTTTGAAAGACTATTTTATAGGTAAACGATTTCTCGTCAATGTGTAGTTTCCAGTATGACTTGAGTATAATCATCTGATTCATTTCACTGAGTAATGAATTTTCCATGGGTAGTGCTGTGAGTTGATGTCTATATCTAATCATTTGGAATAGGAAAGAAATGTTATTTTGAAGTACACATGCTTTAGGAATCTCTGGCACTTGTTTTCCGTTTTTGGTTACTTATGTTCTTTCCATTTGTTTCACCTAGATGTTCTCGCTTGGAGAACCTTAATTGTTGCTCCTGTAGCTTTTCTGTGTCATGTTTATGTATGATTCCACATTGGTATAACTAGAAACCAATTACACAAAAACCAACAAGCAAAGGAATACCTTTTGGTGGTGTTTTACTTAGAAGGATTTTGTTGTTGGATCAGGTAGCCCTGTTTTCAATTTAGCCAGTCTCGGTGACATGGGTTCTCATTTCCATTCTAATGGGGCTGTTTAAATGTTGTGTCGTGGACATTCATGTTAGATAGGAGTAGCTTTTCACATCGATACATAGTAACTGAGGTCATAAAGTATCCTGTTATGAGGTGTTGAAGTGTGAGTTCCACATCGGAAGTGTGTGGATAAATTGACCCATTGATATACATCTTAATGCCTCCACCCATCAGTTCAAGCTTTTGGGTTGGATTGGGATTTAGCATGAGGAAACTATTTTATGTAGGTTTTCTGCAAAAATGAAGTCAGTACTGTTTTATATTGATGTTGGTAAAAGTTTTGAACTGTGGAAGTTCCTTTAGGACTAAAACCCAAATTCATTATTTTATTCACTTAAGGCTACCTTTTCAGATCTTTGTTCTCTACTATATATTTGGTTTTATGTGGATTTCCTATTGCTCTCAAAGATGAACAATTTGCAAACTTTCATTTATTTATTTATGGATGTTTGTTGGTTGTACTGATACCTACATTCTAGCATATGAAGAGTATCCTGATAGTTTTCTCTGATGATCAGGTCAACAACAGAGACATGTCTATTGCTGTCCTAAGGACATTCATTTCCAAAAGAAAACAGGAACATGAAACTATGTTGTCCAAAAGGAATAAAGGACCACATAAGGCAACTAAGAAAGAAACTCCTGATACTGTTGTAAAAGACGAACCAAATGAGCATGATATAGAAAACGGAAAGGCTAATGGAGAAAGTGAAATATCTGAAGAGAAATCTCAACCTGATGCATGTGGAATCTCAGAAGAAATTCCCAAGGCTACTGATGTTAAAGGGCGAGGTGAACTGAAGCCACCGAGAGTTCTTGAGGTTTATCTTGTTATATAATCACTATTGTGTGTGTATGTATACCTTATAGTTTTATATTTTGCTTCAGCTACAGATGACATCCTTCCCCTAAATATTTCCCAAGTTATTTATTTTTGAACTTCCTTTTCTTTTATGAAGTCTTTGTTAAGAATCGTAACAGACAATTATGTTACAGGATCACTTAAGTAACCTTTCTGTTTATTTTCACAGGCTTTGTCGGCTTCTGGTTTAAGAGCTTTAAGATATGCTCGTGAAATCGATGGGATTGGCCAAGTTGTGGCCCTTGACAATGATAAAGGTGTTTTTCCGATATTCTACTTAAAACATTTGAACCAATTCTAATGGAAAGGTTTATCTTTTTATGGTGCTCCTTTATATGACGTGAACATTATCACGGTATTGTGGGTCACGGAAAATGTAGATAAAATTTCTGTATCGTCTGGGTATATTGATATGCAGACATGTGTTCTTGTAAATAGGAAAGGTTTATTACAGGGATAGTTAAGGATTTTTCGTATCCACTTCAGGTGCATCTCACTTGTTTCTTAACTACCCTATGCATGACAATCATTAAACTTTTGTTTGCCTCTTTGCAGCCTCTGTTGAAGCATGCAGAAGAAATATAAAGTTCAATGGTTCAGTGGCGGGCTCAAAGGTGGAATCAATTCTTACTGATGCTCGTGTACACATGCTTACACACCCCAAAGAATTTGACGTGGTATGGATGTATTATGTTTTTAAATTTATTTTCTGTAAATTTCTTTAGTGGTTGGATTTTTCTCCAAAATTGCATCCATTGCAGAGAACAAAATTGTTTATGCTGTGAAAGCATGGATGAAATAGGATGGGTTTCTCCGCTCTCATTCTTGAATAGGATACTCAATTATTAAGCAAAGCTATCTTTTTTGCATCCTTCAATGGAGTGATTTTCACAAGGATTTTTTCAGGATTTTATAATGATGACCTTCTTAATCTCATCCTTAATGGTTTTACAGGTTGATCTTGATCCTTATGGCTCACCCTCCATATTCTTGGACTCTGCTGTTCAGTCAGTTGCTGATGGAGGCATACTTATGTGCACAGCAACTGATTTGGCTGTGCTTTGTGGGGGTAATGCAGAGGTTTGCTATTCTAAGTAAGTTTTTCGCTCTTCTCACTTTTAATTGAATATCAGGCCAGGTTAATGAAATATATCCCCCCTAATTGCTTGTGGAATTAGGTATGGTTCCTATCCTGTGAAAGGGAAGTACTGTCATGAAATGGCTTTGAGGATCCTTCTTGCCTGCATCGAGGTAACAAGCATGTCTTGAAAAAGTTGATAGCTTTTTTCCTACCTCATTTAAATATAGTTGCATGTGAATGCTCTATTTATATCTTGGATATGTTGGTGGAAAAATAAGGAAGAACTGGTTTCCTATGCCAAATACTCTTACAATACTTGTTATGTTCCCTTAACTCTTCCATAATCAATTTGGAGCAATTAAGAAGTGGAAATGATGTTTTTGTTTGCTTAATGTTTGTTTCTGAAAGTTATTTTTCTTGCTTATTTACTCAATTTGTTTGACTGTCTGATCTTTTATTCCTTAATGAGAATGCAGAGCCATGCTAATCGCTACAAGCGGTATATTGTTCCTGTGCTGTCTGTCCAAATGGACTTCTACGTTCGAGTTTTTGTTCGCATATACACGTAGGTGTTTTTTTTATAACTTGTTAGTTGCTAGAGGAGTATCTTATGATTAATAGGTTGTTGCGATGGTAATTTGTTGTCTTATGAATGGATCTGAAATAATCTGTTGCAGTTCTGCTAGTGCAATGAAGAACACTCCCCTTAAGCTATCATATGTTTACCAATGTGTTGGTTGTGATTCTTTCCATCTTCAGCCTGTCGCCCGGATTGTCTCCAAGGTGTGCTTCCTGACTTGATGTGCCACTGTGTTTGTTATATGACATTCATATATTAAGGTTAATCAAATGCATGTATTCTGTAAAGGGAATTAAGGTTAATTGCTGATAGCTCTTTTTCTGCTAGAGAATGACAAAAATGCCCTTGACCTTAATCTAATAAAAGACTCCGTAACTACCGAAAACATTTTGATTAGATGTAGAAAACGGTTGAGTAGATCAGATGTAAAAAGTCTCCTTAAAGATAAAACTATGAAACATACGAAAATGGTTTTTTATTTAGATTAAGGTCAAAGGTATTTAGCTCTAGACAACAGTTGAGGACAGGTATGTGCAAAAGATGTATAGTATGCATTTAACCCGGGAAATTATTGTACTTATTAATTATAACCCGGTCATTTTTTTATAATCAGAACAATAGTGTAAGGTATCTACCTGGGTTTGGTCCCGTTGTTAAACAAGAGTGCAGCGACTGTGGGAAGAAATTTAATGTGGGAGGGCCTATATGGTCCGCTCCCATCCATGATCAAGAATGGGTTTCTTCAATACTAGCAAACGTAAACTCCATGAAGGATCGCTATCCCGCTTACAATCGTATCTCTGCCGTGCTGACTACAGTTTCAGAGGTGTGTTTATCATCAGTGTCGTCTCTTGATTATCTTTACATGAATGTTCTTAGTCTGTTCATTTTTTTTGTTTGCAGGAACTACCGGATGTTCCATTGTTCTTGAGCCTCCACAACCTCTGTGCCACACTCAAGTGTACTTCACCCCAAGCAATAATGTTCCGTTCTGCTGTGATCAATGCAGGGTATCGAATATCTGGCACTCATGTGAATCCCTTGGGAATGAAATCTGATGCTCCCATGGAAGTCATTTGGGACATTATGCGATCCTGGGTAATGATTAGTGTCTTTTCATTTTCTTAATAAGAGTCATTTGGGACACTGTTCATGGTTTGGTCTGTGCAGGTGAAGAACCATCCAGTCAAAGCTCAACCGGCAGATCAATCGGGAACTGCAATTCTTGCAAAGGAGCCAACTGTTCAGGTATATTTCAGCTTTAGGGGAACCAAATTTGCCTTAAATAGTGTGATGAGATCTAAAAGTCTTGTTTGTTTGGAGCAGGCTAATTTTACTAGAGCTGTTGCTTCTCTGAGCAAGTCCCAAGCTAAGAAAGTGGTTCGATACCTTCCAAATCCAGAGAGACATTGGGGGCCAAAGCTTCGGGCTGGTCGACAAATTACCAGCAAGCACTTCTCTCTTTTGGGGCCAGACGCTCTTAACCGTGACAAAGTTGAAGAGCCCGATGCCAAGCGTCAGAAAACAGAGGATGAACTTGTGTGATTGCTCTCAATACTATTAGAATTTTGGTTCCTTTCTGTTTGCATTTTTATTCACAGATTGATTTTTGTTGTAGTTGATTGCTTATATCTAATTACAACAGTGCATTATTTATTGCTTTATTCTGTTGGTGTTACTGATCGAAAACACAAACAATCATTTTTGATAATGTATTGTCTGAGTCTGACAAGATATTATAGATGAATTTATTAAAAAATAAGGAGAAATTATGTAAACAATGAGCCATCTCATTTTTACATGTTACAGTGGTAAATGAACTCTGGATAAAGAATTGTAGAGTATCGTTCCACCTTGCTCCAAGTGCAGTGCATTGTCACTTGTTGGGCTGAAAAATAGGCTAATCAAGAATTTATTAAAACTAAATATAAAACAGAAATTGTAATTAGATGAAACGGAAAATGCATAAGACAAAATTTTAATATGAAACAGAAAACTTAGATGACATAAATTGAAATACGATATGAAAATTTAAATAATATAAATGGAATCCAATTTTGGGACAAAAATTCTTCAAACATCGTCTCCAAAAAGAGGCCATGCGTATTTGATGAGGTCTTCTTTAAAAATTACGAAATTTGAAAAATGTTGTAGATGAAAGTGTCAATTAGAGTCACCGGCATCGAGAGGCATGAGGAGGAGGCCGACCACGATAAAGACTACTAATGCATCATTTCACGGAAAGGAACTATAGATTTGTTGCATTAAGAAAAAAAAGGAAAGGTGAGTCTGTCCTCTCAATTCGGGTTGTCTCTTTCTGTCCAAGTGGTACGACTTTTTTCCCATGCTTTTTCGGATCTTCTAGATTTTATTTGTTTGATGGTTTGTGGTTTCCTCCTGATAACCCACACCTCTGTTTTTGATACATTATTTATTTTCTGATAGAAAAAAAGGTGAGTCTTAGTATAAACTCTTGGTACCTCAAACAATAGAAGAAAGAGATAAATACGGCTGCCACGAAAAGAAAATGATAAAAATACCAAAACCCTACTTTTGGATGGATAAGAAACAGAAAGAAGGAAGGATCGATCCACTAATAGGATAGACAATTAGGATGGAACTCATTCAAGTTGGTCGGATGATCCGCGGTTGTTGGGTATAGGATCCGTCACCCGGCCAAATAGATGCATATCGAATCATTGCCAATCAATATCCGCTCCGCCAACCGCGGACTTGTCTTCCCCAAGTCCAGGGTCGGGTAGGTTTTCGGATGGGTCTCGAGTCTCAAATAATTTGCACAACCCTAACTCTGCATATGAAATCGTCTACCTTTTGGCTACGCAAAATGTTTGGGCGGCCGGGAATAAATTCAGTTAAAAATCACCTTAATTTTCCCCGAAGGATAAAGTTCCTTATCCGAAGAAAACAAATTCACCCCACCGACCTGGTTAGGGTTTAGGGAAATCCCCGTATAGAAGGAAATTTCCATCGAAGAAATCAGTTAGCCTTATCCAAAAAAATCACAACCTCGAACAGAGCTCTCGCGAGAAGACGACTATGGCGACTCTAATTTCTGCTTCCTTGTCAAGGTTCGTTCCTTCCTCTCCTCCTCTTTCATCTGTTAGATCATCTGCTTTTGTTGAAATCCCCATGAGCGGTGTCTCAAGGGCTTATTCGGTTTCTCAAGTGGTTCGTCCAAATCATATGGCTCTAACTGTGCGTGCGTCTATGGGCAAAGAGGAGCAACCAAATTCCGGATCCGGAGAAGTTGAGGCTGCTGCTGATTTATTTCGTAGTAAACTCCGTGGATCTTCTTCTGTTGACGAACTTGCAAAGTTACTGAACCCAATCGGCAAAAAGGAACAATACTCAACGGTGATTTCTCTGTATGAAGAAATGAGGAATTTCGGCGTCTCGCCCAATGGAGATGTTATGAACATGGTGATTAGGGCTTATTGAAAGCTGAATGACACCGAAAGTGCAATAGAGCTGTTGGGGGACACGAAGATCAGTGAAAGTTGCAAGCCTGTTCTTGCTTATGCTACATTGGTGGCTGAGTTTTGCAAACAAAGCTGAAAAAGCCGTTGCTGCTCTAAATCATAGTATGTTATGTGTTTTGTTGTCCTTTGAAGTCGGTTCGATCGAAAACTCTATTTCTGTTTCCTGTAGTAATGTGATACTTTAGCTTTGTATATTGTTGTTTTGGTCTTGTCCCTCATCCGTTTTGCTATGCTATTGATTTGGTGTTCTCTCATGAATTGAGCTTGAAGGATTTCTCCACCAAGGTTTTTTTTTTTCTGGATGGTTTCTCGTTGTGCTAGTCAAGTTGGGACTCTGACATTCTCGTTGATGCTTGTTCTCAATCGCTTCGGTAACCTACTCATTTGAATGATCGATCCTCTGGTTATGCTGACACTTCTTATAAACTGCATTGTGAAATGATTGGTCAATCGATTTCGCTTCTGCTTGTGGTCTTCAATTTGTTTTCTGGTTCTGTTGGAGCGTCACCGAGAGGGTGAGATTCGAAATCCCGATGCACGACATACCTGTACTTGCTCGTCTTCCTTGCAGCTCCACGGACATCATTAGTTAAAATCATACACAACAAGCCGTTTTTCTTTTTCCTCAAAACTATAGGATTTTTGCCATGAAGTTGAGGAAACAGAAGGTAGAGGAGGAAGAAGACCGGACACGAGCAATAGGATCGGTAATAAGGTCGATCACGAGCAAGAACGAGAGAAGGAGCGATAAAACGAGGGAACGCGAGCGGGCAAGAGGTTGAAGAGGAGCTAGTTCCTCGCTATCATCGAAAACTTCAACGACAATATCTTCATCATCGTCATCTGGTGATATGGGGAATTTAGAGGACGAAAATTGTGGTGGTTAAGAATTGATTACGCACTTTTTCTCATATATGGTGACATTAAAACGAAATTGTGTTGAGTAATAGTCCCACACAGTACACTAATATCACATTGATATTGTCACATTTGAGTCCCCAGCTTTCATTATTTCTTCTGTTGATATGAAATACCAGTGATGGGAACAAATGTATGTAAAAAAAATTGAATTGATTAAGTAAATACCATAGCAAAAGAAGAAAAAGCTAGATTTTCATTAATATTTCTAACTTGTTATTCTCTTTTGTAAGTGCTATATGACCTTATATGTACATCCACAGATTAGTTAGTTTGACGAAACCCTAATCCTCAATCCCTTCGGTGCTTCAACTCTCGGAAACTTTATCAGTTTGTCTCCTCCAAACTCGTCCCACCTACGCTTCCGAAAATTAAAACAAAGATGTAATCTTTGGGTTAGAATATAAAATTATGATTAGACCTTTAATCATCAGTTTGAACTCTTAATTGAATTGTAACTTACCTATATCTAGTTACAAAGTAATGTAGAAAAGTAGAAATCTCCGCTATCCCCAATTCCTTCCCCGGACATTGCCTCGTGCCCCCTCCAAACACTAGGAAGTTGTTTTGTGACTCCATACTCTTGTCCTGCATTTTCAACACTAACGATTATAACTGCCTGATAGGGTTTCCACAACTAAAAAACTAATCTTATCAGCGGAGAATCACTAACCAGCCATCTCCACGGATTAAAGGTGAGCGGCTCGGGATACATGAACTGATCGTAGTTCAACTCTCTCGTGTACACGTAAATCCTCCATCCTTTCGGAATCACAAACCCTAAACAAACCAAGAAAAAAAAGTTACATTACCGTAATTGGCCGTACCATAGTGTAAAAAAAAGGTAAAGTAAAAAAGAAGGTTCGGTCTCTGTAAAAAGGCCATCACCTTTAACTTAATAGATATGCCATGGAAGTCAAGATAGAGTAAGGTCCACATACCAATATGGTTTCATGTGTCTGATAATTCTAATTATAACTTTGAGGAGAAAAAGGGAACATATTTCTAAAAGACATGCAATTATTAACTAAATAATCACAACCTAAAAGGAATATATTTCCAACTCACTCCACATAGATAATAATTATGAAAGTATAATTAGTCTCACCGTTGAGATCCATTTCTCGGGTCGTTTTCCTCAGCACCCCGTTTACAATCGTAGCTAATCTCGAGGTCTCGTAAATCACCTGAACGAAACAGAGACTGTGAGACAGAATATACCAAGAACAACACTTCGTTGAATTTGTGTGGACATGTTTTGATTCCTCACCGCACGAGTGAATCTCATGGATTTGAAATCGTTCCAGTCGATTGGGTCGTCGGGATTCTTCCTCTCCCTGATCGCCACGTGCTCTTCCTGAAGAAGAAGAGTGGCGTAGTTAGTCATCAGAGAATCAATTCAACTAAAAGCTTATCATCGACTCGTACAAGACGGTTTGGAGACATACCCTGAGTTCCTTGAGGACTTGGGGGTGGTCGTGGAGGTACTTGACGGCCATCATGGAGGTGGTGGAGACCGTCTCCTAGCCGGAGTAGACGATGGTGATGATTTGGTCGATGATCTCTTCGTCGCTGAGCTTGTACTTGTTGCCGTCGTCGTTCCTCATCAGGCCGCCGAGCATGTCTTGGTGGGTTTCTCCGGAAGCTCTCCGCTCTTCCATCAGCTCTGTCAGCATCCCCACAATGTTCTTCCTTGCCTGCAACACACATTTTCGTTAAATAAAGGAGAAATTTATATTTTTGAAATAAACCCGACGCAGATATCATATTAGAGAACCAACTCAACTAAAAACTTAACCAAAAACAGTCACTATGTTACCTGAAACCCGCGGCGATAGTTGGTGCCCGGAAGGTCGATCGGGAGAGAAAGGGTGCCGAGAACGAGCTTGAAGAACTCCGACATGAACGCTTCGGCCCTCGGGCCGGACCCGATGCCGGCGATCTGATTCAGGGACGAGAGGAGCGCCATCTGGATCACAAAAACAGGGGATTTAGACTAAATTAGGATAAAAACAGAGAAAACAGAGGACTCTGTTCACAGAAGACCAAACCTGTTTGGTCTTTTGTTGGATATCGATGATCCGAGACTCCCAATCGGCGAGGTGGGATCTGATGAAGAGGTCGATTTTGGGCAAGAGCTGGTCCCTGATGATGGTGGGGCTGATGAGGGAGAGCAGAGCTCCCCTCATGTGCTTGTGGGCCGCGCCGTGGACGGCGGCGATGTTGCATTTCCCCAAGATATCGAGCATCGACTGAGGATACCCAGGAACGAGCCCTTTGGCCTCATTCATCAATATGTACCGGTTCACCTCCGCATCCATGGACACTATCGTCGGACACCCCAATATATGCGACTTGAAGAAGCTCCCATACCTGTCATCAAATGCAAGTCAATACAAAAACAGAGCATGAAACAGAGTATGGATCCACGGAACAGAACAGACCTTGCTCTCTGGTTCTTCATGAAGTCAGGGCCTTGCTTGAGGAACTCGGTGGTCTCGCCGAATAGAGGCCAGCCCATTGTGCCGGGAGGGAGGCCTTTCTTCTTGTACCTGACCTCGTTCCATCGCAACAGAGCAGAGGAGATGCAGAGCACCAAGACCACAACCAGAATCACCATGAAAACAGCCATTGATGCTCTCTCTCACAGAGCTGTAAATGGTATGGGGCTCGCTTTTTTCCAAGTTAGCCACAAGTGTGTGGGTGTATATATAGGCCTCCGAACCCACGTCTAGGAGGGTCCCTACGAGAAAGGAGCTCAGCCCTAGACCATTATTAAATGACAAATTTTGAAAAAACTGAGTGAGAGAGAGAGAAACAGAGCATATATATAAACATTTCTCGAAATTTACAAAAACTGAACTGCATATAGCATTAACCCCGAGAGAGATTTGAAATCAAAATATGCTGCAAAGACCGGTCATGATGAGTGTGAAAAGAGAATAAGAGATGAATGTTTGTATCTTATTAAAGTATTGATTTTTATTTCATGAAAATGATTTGGGTGTTGATTGGTGGAGAGAGTGGAGATGTGAGTAAGCACATGGTCACCACCTCAAAGGGAAAAGGGCTTCACATGTCTCTCAAGCTCATCTATCTGCTTATGGAATTTACAGAAACAACTGTTTGGACTGCAATTAATTTGTTGAATCTTTGAACTATACTTGTTGTTTGATAATATTTTATTGAAACCTAACTGGTGATAAGTGGCTAAACATATTTAACTTGATGCATGGAGTGTCTCATTTTGTTCTC
>JAYMTN010000006.1:0-31527 GCA_036897425.1 Erodium trifolium
TATTTACAAAATTTGGAATATTCCGTTAAATTTTTGGAATATTTGGTTAAAATTAGGGACGTGAACAATACATAACGTAGTTTTTCGCATGTGAACAATACACGATATAGTTTTTTGCACGTGAACAATATATAATGTAGTTTAAAGCATGAACAATGTATAATGTAGTTTTTCGCAAGTGGACAATATATAATATAGTTTTTAACAATTCAGATGAAGAAAACTAATTGGACATCCCTCTAGAGCATCTTCAATGGAATGGAGGGTGAATTGAGTGGTCGAATCACTTAAAAAGAGGTTTAGGGGTTTGATTAGGCGAATCACCCACCTTATGGACGAAGGGGGAGAAAGGGGTGTGGCCACTTGTCACTCGACATGTGGCAGTGTTAACCCATATTAGTCCGGTCTGGACTAATACAAAAAAAGAAGGTTGGGTGAATCGCCCAGTAAAATCACTATTCACCTGGACTGATCTCCTAGACTATTGGAGCTGCTCTAACAAGATATTCATAGCATCAATTGCACATTTTTGTCACTTCAATTTTATGTGTTCTGCTTTCAGATTGTAGTGATACGTTCTTGTGCAGGTGCAACATTTAGCAAAGGATTTAATCGTGGTTTAGGGACACTATTAGCTGGAGGGCTTGCTCTGGGGATGGCATTATTATCAGAATTGGCTGGAGATTGGGAAGAAGCTTTTCTTATTGTTAGCATCTTCATCATAGGTCTGAATTTGTGTTGATAATAATAATACCATGTTTTTGACATCATTTTATTTAGGGATGATTACAGAAAAGTACCCTTAGATGTTCACTTTTTGCAACATGTAGCCCTTTTCTCTAATAATTTCAAAAAGTACCTTGAACTTGTCTTTTTGTTGCACTTTGTATAGATGTGTTTTCAAAATGACGATATTACCCTTGGAAATTAATTTTTTTTTAAATGATACTTAAAGAACAAAATCCAAATCTTGATGTCCTTAGATTTCTTATTCTTTGTACGGACAAAGAGAGAAAATTAAGGATATGAAAATTTGGATGTTTTGTTTTTTTACTAACTGTTTTTAAATATAATAAGGGTAAAATCGTCATTTTTATACAAATTACAATAAAAATACAAGTTTAGGGGTACTCCTTTGCAATGATCAAAAAAGTCGGTTGCAAGTTGCAAAAAATGAATACATCAGGTACTTATTTGCAATTAGCCCTTTATTTACTGTAAGTTTCTCTTTTAACAATGATTTTTGGTTCTTGCTAGGATCATTGGCAACTTACATGAAACTGTATCCTACAATGAAGCCTTATGAATACGGCTTTCGAGTGTTCCTGTTGACTTATTGTTTTGTAATGGTGTCCGGGTACAGAACAAGAGAGTTCATTCACACAGCTACAACTCGTTTTGTGCACATTGCACTCGGTGCTGCTGTTGGGTTGTTGGTAAATATATGCATTTATCCCATTTGGGCCGGTGAGGATCTTCACAAACTGGTGGTGAAAAACTTCATGGGAGTTGCAAACTCCTTGGAAGGTAAAAAAAATATTCACTTCAAATTTCCTGTGGTTCAGTGTCTTATATTGGTTTGGACTCTAATATTATAGAGCCTCTTGTAGGTTGTGTGAATGAGTACCTTAGTTGTCTTGAATACAAGAGGGTTCCTTCATTGATTCTAACTTACCAAGCTTCTGATGACCCACTTTACAGTGGCTACAGAGCTGCAGTAGAGTCTATAAGCCAAGAGAACACTCTGGTATTCTTCATTACACCCACTCCAGCTCTAGATTAAATACAGGGATAATTGCAAAAAAGTACCCTGAGGTATTAACTTTTTGTAACTTGTAGCCCCTTTCTTTGATAATTGCACAAAAGTACCCTAAACTTGTCTTTTTGTTGCAATCTGTATAAAATTTACTATTTTACCCTTACAATTTAGATTTAAAAATAACAAATAAAAAAAATCCTATTTTTCATATCCCTAAAATTTCTTCTTTTGTACTATGCAAAGAGTAAGAAATTTAAGGGATTTGAACATTTGGAATTTTTATTTCTAAATTTAAATTTCCAAGGGTAAAAACATCATTTTGAAACAAACTTAAAGTGCAATAAAAACGTAAGTTCGGGGCATTTTTTTGCAATTATCAGAGAAGAGGGCTACAACTTGTAAAAAGTGAATACCTCAAGGTATTTTTTTTCCAATTATCCCTTAAATAATTCGACAAATATTTATTTTTTAATCTGTCGTCCTTATATCTGAAGATGGGGTTCGCTATCTGGGAGCCACCACACGGTCCTTACAAGTCACTGAGATATCCATGGAAGAATTACATCAAAGTAAGCGGCGCACTGAGGCATTGTGCATTCATGGTCATGGCATTGCACGGATGTATACTTGCAGAGATACAGGTTTGTGATTCTACTCTGAAGAAACTATATCAGTAAATGATTAAGTTAATCGAAACTGTTGATATCCATTTAAGTAGGCTCCAGCAAGAAAGAGGAGAGTGTTTCAGAAGGAGGTGCAGAGGGTCGGAGCAGGAGGGGCCAAAGTCCTGCGCGAGCTCGGTACCAAGATGAAGAAGATGGAGAGATTAGGTTCTGAGGACATGTTGGTCGAAGTTCACGAGGCTGCTGAAGAGCTGCAGAAGAAAATTGACCAGAAATCATACCTGTTTGTCAACTCAGAGTGCTGGGAGATTGGTGACCGACCGAATGTCCAGGACCTGGTCAGCTTCGATGACCATGAACATAAGGTCCTCGAATACAAGTCTCTGAGTGAAGCTGTTCTTGACCTGAGATCAGTATTGCCTGCTCGAATCGCTGACATGGACATAAAGTCAACCCTGCCCGATAACGGGCCACCGAAAGAGAAGATGTTCAAGAAACAAGTATCGTTCGCTCCTCGCGGTTCTGATAACAACGATGAAGCGGTGCTGAATGTGGAAGAATCGGGAGCCTTTGAGAGTGCGAGCGCGCTTTCCTTATCGACATTTACATCTCTCTTGATCGAATTTGTTGCACGACTTCAAAATCTTGTGGACTCATATCAAGAATTGTGTGAGAAAGCAAATTTCAAGGAAGCTCATGGGATTTTATCGGCAAAAGCAGAGCCAACGGGGTTTTGGATGAAATTTCAGCGGGCCAGGTAGATTCGAAGATGTATTTTCTGGTTAGTTGAAGATCAAAATGACTAGTTTTGGATCTAGGATGACATTGTAACTGTAGCTTAACATTTCAGATAAGTATTGTTCCTGGTTCACCTGAATTAACTGTAACAGACAGCAAATTAGTTTTGAGAGGCATAGGTCTTACCACTGGAATAAAATAGGTATGGAAGGATTGCAAGGCTGGCTCTTTCTCCTGTGGCCTTCCATTGATAATGGATCAATGATCATACAATGTATTTTTATAAGGACTAATTGCTAAAAACTACATTATGTATTCTCCAATTACAAAAATCTACATTATGTATTGTCCACGTGCGAAAAACTATATTTCTGTATTGTTCACATGCGAAAAACAACATTATGTATATTCCAAAATTTGAACGGAATGTTACAAATTTTGTAAATGAACGATTGTGATAACAAAATATTGTAGTTTAAAGTATGGACAATACATAATGTAGTTTTTCGTAAGTGGACAATACACAATGTAATTTTTAGCAATTAACCCTTTTATAACTATCATTCAATTACAATACTTAACAGTGATTTGAAAGTTGGAATCATAATTTAAGATGTAATTTTCAACTATACTAAATTTATCAACAATTTTGCCTTCTCCGTGGCACGACTGCCATTACTATTTTAGGGATAACCGTAAAAGAATATTATTCTTTTTGTTGTAACTCGTATAAAAATGAAGAGTTCACTTTTACAATTTATAACAAAAAGAACAAGTAAAAGTAAAAAATTCAAAATTTCATTTCCCTTATTTTTTTTATCATACAAAAAATTAAAAATTTAAAGATATGAAAATTTTGAAATTTTTTTATTTGATTATTATTTTTTTAATTTTAATTTATAAAGATAAAATTATCATTTTGGAACAAAAAGATAAGCTCCGGATATTTTTTTTGCAATTACAAAAAAAAAAAGCTGTAAGTTATAAAAAGTGAACACCTCGTGTTACTTTTTGGTTTACATTTTTTCGTGAGTAATTCATAATGTATTTAATAGTTTATCGGCGATTATATTTTTCTGACTGACAACGGTGATTTATATAACTTAAAAACATATGCTATTTTATGTATCTTAAAAACATGGACAAAAGATAAAGTATTTTTATAATAATAGACACTGCTTTTAAGTTTAGGTTTAAACAATTAACCTGAATTTAACATAAGGGAAATATACATGGGATATTTTGCAATATTTTAAAATACTGCATAGAGGAAAACAAAAATAAATAAGCAATCCATTTACAACAATTTATCATCTGCTTATATTTATTTACTCAGATCCGTCGCTCCCATTAACTGTGCTTATGCTATGAGCTCGATTTGTAACGGAAGCAACCAACCGTAACGAAGTTCATTCTCAATCGTCTCAGATTGCCCTCAAAGGAGAAGAGAAGCAGAGATCTGAGCTTGATCACTGAAAAAAATGGATGCTCCGCATCCGCAAGGTGGATCAGACAGGGACAAATCCGACCCTTCTTCTTCTCCTGTTTCTCTCGTCTCCAACTTCTGGAGAGGTACCGTTTCACACCCCAAATTTTGGATTCTCTTGGCGCATTTACAGATTTAGATGCTTTTCGAGTCTCCTATTTGATTCCAGCTTGTTCAACATTGTTCTAGTAGCTGGTTTTTGTGTTTGATTGATGATTTCACCATCAATTTTGGATCTATTTTGTTCTAAATTTAGTTGTCCGATCGAGTAGGTAGTACTGATGACTCAAAAAGTTGGTAGAACTGACTAGTATACGTATGAACTGTGTATCAGAATTTATTTGGAGAACCTGGTAATATTTGGATGATGATTGCCCAGATGAGATTGATGAATTCACATTAGAAATGTCATTATGAGTGGGTTTCACACTGGAATTAACTAAATTCACCTCACTTGATCAACAATGCAATTACTCTTTCCCTTTAGCCTTCCTTGTGATGCATAATACCCCATGTACCTCTGAGATGATTAAAGCAGTCTATCTGACAACGAAATGATTAGCATTTATCTTGTTAGCATCATATTCTTGTACCCAGATGGAAAATCTTCATCCTCCATAGATTGTAAGGAAAATCCATGCTGAATTTTGAATTTCACATATTATTTTCTTTTTAACCTGAGATGAACTGGGATAACCTTACTCGCAAATATCAGAAAGTGATGACAATGCACTTCCAGTATTCATACTGGTTAATATTATCTAATATGAGTTTCCATGAAGTTATAGTAGCTCAGCTGGCAGTTGGATCTGGTTTATCCAACCTGTATCCATTGTAGTTTTTCTTGTGCTTTTCCCCTGCAAATCTGTGGATAAAAGTAACTGTTTTCCAGGAAATGGTTCATATGCATGGTTTTGGTGATAAAAGTACAAACTTTTTTTTGTTACTCTTGATGCACTCAAAATCCTCTTTTCTTATTTGTCTATATATGTTGTGTGTTTTTGAATTGTAATGTTTCAAACTTCAGGGATAGTCATTTGTCTAGTGGATGCCCAACGTGCATGTATTAAATTACCCTTATGATTTGTGTTAAGCGTATGCTTACTTACTCTTTGACACTTAAATAAGCCAAGGCGTATTATGTTAAAAAGTTCAGTAAGTACCTCTCTTTCTCTTTTATTTTTCCCTTAGACTTTGATTTAGAGAAGGAGAAAGGTGCATTGGATGAACAAGGGCTTAGAATAGCTGAAAACCAGGAAAACAGTCAGAAAAACCGGCGTAAGCTTGCAGAGAGCACCAGAGGTATTATTTATGTTGTCTTAATTTCTTTCGATTTTTACTATTTGTCATTTTGTTTTAGAGATGAGCCACTGTTTGAAGCACTTGTCTTGGAACAAGTGGATAAAAAAATTAACACTTCATTTGAGGTGTTGAAGGCTATAGGTGAAATAAAAACTCCTTTATTATTTTTACAGAAATTAGAAGTTTGCAGACAGAATGCCAGGTGAGCTTATGACTTTGTTGACTTAACCATGAAATTGGAGTAGTTGGAGAGGGCTTAATTGGACACATCTTTTTTCTTCACTTCTCCTCCTCTTGCCACTTATATGTGTGAGTTTGAATTTCATAAATTCTTCTGTTTACAGATTTCAAGAAAGCTTCGACGGGGGAAAAGTTAGGTCTGTTCAATTCCTTACTTAAGTGTTACCAAGAAGAAGTTGATAATCTTACCAAGAGAGCTAAATTTGGAGAAAATGCTTTTCTCAATATCTATCAGAAGCTCTATGAGGCTCCTGATCCTTACCCGGCTATTGCTTCCATTGCTGTAAGTACCTGCTTACTTCATTTAGGTGTTCTTTTGGTAAATATCATTGCATTTATTATTTTTGATGCCTCATTTGTGCATACTTGATGCTTTCGATATTTTAGAGAGCAAACATGTTTGTATGATATAGGTATATACCTAGGAATATAGATCTGTAGGGTTGATTTTCATATTGGTTCTTTGCATTCTGTCCTGGAAAACTGAAGCTTGTTTTTCTGTCTCTTTGTGGATATGTGTGATCTCATGCATTCATTTCCTGGAGCTCTCTGCGTTTAGAAATTTCTGAATGAGCTTTGACTTTGAGGCACATTAAGTTTCTCCATTTGACTTTTGTAGGCTGGTGGAGTTTTCTAGTCCCATGGAATTTGAACATGGTTTTTAATATTCCTGAACTGTAAATACCATTTAAAAGCTCATTAAGTAAATATCACTTATGATTGCTGCCACTCAAATCTTCCAGCGACATCTACAACCCAATCACGACAACTACCATGGCCCTGCGTATAGCATCAACTATGAGTCTCTATTATGACCAGAAATACAACTACAACCACCAAAAAATATCTAGGTTAACATTAGCATTAACTCAAGCACCCTCGCACTACTGTTGCCACAACCACTACCACCACCATCGCAGTTCATCATTTCTTTCCTACCTCCATGATATGAGTTCCATGGTGATAATTTTTTATTATCTGAACTTTGAAATTTGTAAAAATAATTTTTATGTTTAAGAAACGGTGTTATAAAGAACTGTAATTCTATATTCCAACATTTTGTGGTAGACAAATTTCACAAGATCATCAAACAATTATATCATGTGTGTAAGTTGGCATATGCATTGTTGTCTGTGTTTTGATGGTAAGAATATATATAATCATTGCACAGGAGCAAGATCTGAAGTTGTCTGAACTAGAAATTGAGAATCGAAAGATGAAAGTTGAGCTTGAGGAGTTCAGGACAGAAGCAACTCACTTAAAGAACCAACAGGCGACAATAAGAAGACTTGAAGATCGCAACCGCCAGTTAGAGCAACAGGTAAGCACTGTTCAAAGTCCTACTACTGGTAAAATGTGAATTGAAGTCACTGCATCTTTCATTTGCCTACTGTTCCTTTTATCGTGTTACTACTTTGTATTGCGGTGACTATATTGTGAGAGCTACTGTGGTAATGTATGTGCAAAAGTTTCCGAACATTATATGGCATTAGAAAACAGTGTGAGATAATTGTCTTCCAATACTTATTTCATTATATCTTATTGTTGGTAATTCATCAACATGTATGGTTCTGTAATTAGAAGGTAGTACCTCTATTTCCAATGCAAAGTTCTTGTATTTTTTATTTAAGAATGGAATAAAGATTTTAAGAGCTTAAGAGCAGGTCCACATGTGCATAGCATTATAGTAAAAACATCCATTGTTGGGCTCTTCCTTTTCTGGTGGCGTTCTCCTTTACCATTCTATTTGCTTTTTTTTTTACTCATGCCAATTCTTTGTTTTCTGAGGAAAGAAAAAGAAGATCGAACACAATAAATGTGAATTAATTAATTAATTAGAGATTTCTTTTATGTACATCTAGATGTTTGGCAGAACTGAAAAACTATTATGCATTTGCAAAATTTCACGGCCATCACTCATCAACGTGACTGGAAATCTATGTGTTCTATGTCCATATGTTTGCCAGCATAATGTGTTACTTTATGTTTTCAGTTGTTAGTTGCATGGATCAGTGAGCTTCCTTATTGTTTTCCTTAAGATAAAATGATTAAAGTTAGGGAAAAGTATATGTGCATAAATGTTTTCAGAAATTTGCTTCAGTGTTCAAAATGTAAACAGAAAAGAGCCGACTCTTAAACAAAAGGAATAAGAAAACACTAATGTTTGCTTGTCTTGACAAAGGCAGTTTGATAAGTATTTTTATTTGATCAGTTGGTGTGCACTATGCCAGTTGGTTTGGATGTCAGTGGAATTAAATTGCATACTCACATGTTTAGTGATGTACTCAGATGGAAGAAAAAGTGAAAGAAATAGTAGAGATCAAGCAGCGCAGTTTAGCCGAAGAAAACCAAAAAACACTAGAGGTCTTGAAAGAAAGGTATATCCCATTTGGTTGCATAGCAAACTATATGCCATTCTTAGCTATTACATGGTGTAGGGCTTTCCCCCATTGTTAGGATTGTTTCATTTTTATTATTATTTATAAGATGTTTTATATATTGTTTCTATTAAGACCTCCATTTTTGAATAATTTTCCAATCTTCACCCTCCATAAAGCTTTTAGTTTCACAGCTTTTAGATCTCAGAAAAATATATGATTAAGGCCTTCTCGAAGTCATCTATAAGATATTTTAACAGAGTTGCTCTGTTAAATAATGCACAAACTTTGCTGCCAATGTCATTTTTTACTAATGAATTATGTTTAGAAAGTTCTCTAGCTAGTACTTGTATTTCTCTAGAAAGTGAAAAAAGCACATTGTATTTCTTTCTTCAATAAAGAAAATAAGTTTTGAAATATCTGTCTTACACAAACTGAAGAAAAAGTAAAATTAGAAATAGTTAGACTTGTGATTGATCCTCTTTCTCATGGGTGGTCTAGCCCTGATTCCAATCAGACCAAATCTTACGGAGTGATCAAAAGTATACTTTTATTTTTGCTTGTGGTTCTTCTTTAATCGAAGGACTTAAGGCCTAATAAATTCAGCGAAGGCATCAGGTTTGCTCTCCTTGCTCTTGGATTTTATGGTGGGTGGGACCATGAATATGCTTGTGTTGTAAATAGTTATATAGACCATCTCCCTCAGACCTCATTAACTATCACTTCAAATGGTGATTCACATTTAATTTGACTCCTCACCCTGTTCAATAATCTCTTATTCTGTGCAGGGAGCAGCTGTTGCAAGATCAATTAAGACAAGCGCAAGACAGTGTTTCCACCATGCAGAAATTGCATGAGCTTGCACAGAGCCAGTTGTTTGAAATTCGAACCCAATCAGGTCATATGCTAATTCTGAATATTCATATTTATCATTTCAGTTATTGAATTCAACATTCCTCAACTAGTATAACCTCAAGAGTGTACTATTTCTGCCTGTTTGAGATAGATTATAGATTTGCTTCTCCTGTTTGTGAAGTTTCTTAACTTGTATTTGTATATGCCGTTTCACAATTGCAGAGGAAGATACTGCAGCAAAGCAATCAGAGGTCAGTCTCCTGATGGATGAAGTTGAAAGAGCTCAAACACGGCTTCTTAGTCTTGAGAGGGAAAAGGTACTATTCTGGAATTTGTATGTTGGTTTAATCAAAATGTCCAATCAGCCTGTACTCCTTTCACATGTAGATTTATATGATCAAGGATCACCCTTATGGCTACCACTTTCTTGTGGGATTTTCGATTTACTGTGCTCCTTGACTTGCAATTCTTTTGTTATGCTTTTAAGGATGAACACTCTTGAGAAAACTTAAGCAGAATCATTTTCCTTGATGCTCAGTTACTTTATACCATCTATAGTCTTTGCTTCTTCTCATTCTTCATTTTAGTTCCCTCATAAGCTGTAGAACAGCGAGGTAATGCAGTATTCAATCATTTTCATTGACCAGCTGATTAATCAATAGCCAGTCTTGGTGCTTTATAGGGTCCTGTGCAACCAATTCAAATGTGTTGTTTTTGTTAATATAAAAGTTTTAGCAGCAAATTTGTTGAATAACTGAACACGCACACAAAAAAACACGAAGTCTCTAAATATTTGACATCTACTCAACATCTTCTGTAGGCTGTAGCTAGTATAGTAAGGTATGCTTCCAATTCTATTTAGGGGCTACCTCATCGACTTCGTGTTGAAACTAACTCTACCTAGTCTCCAGAAAGAAGTTCCACGGTTCCTCGGGAGATTTCCTTTTTTTATTATCTCAAAATCTCTAACTTGAGAAGACTGGACTTGTAGTTGTTTCAAACTTTTTTTTTAACTATATGGCTGCCTAAGTCTCTTTTGATCTCCGCACTCAATCTTGTTATCCCACCCTTTTCTTCCCAGAAAAAAAATATTTCAGTGTATGAAACGACAAGTTAATTATATATATATATATATATTTGCCATTCTAGTTGTTTTAGCCTCACATGTAAGAAAGGAACATATACATGTACTGTATATATGCTGAATATTTAATATGTTAAGGACATGGTCTATGACTGCTTGTTGATCGCAATTTATTTCATTCATGTATAGTCCAGTTACTATTTTATCTGTATTTGCACTTCTAAGGAGTGAAATCTAGTAATTAGTTGGAGGAGAAATATTATCACTTGCTATTTCATGCTAAAACAATCAGTAGCTTTATTGCTTGTAAGATATGCTATACAGTGCTGATAAGTTGTCACATTAAACTTGGAACTCTTTCTGACGTTGGTTATCTGAAACTTTTATTCAACATCTTGCAGGGGATTCTACGCTCTCAACTACAATCAGCAAATGAAGAGGTTGGAGATAAAGAAAGGTGCTATAATCCACCACCATTATCTAATACAACATGTGCAGTAATATTTGGATCTTATGCTTCTCTTTCATTGAGAAATCTGGCTGTTTTTTGATCTAATATCGTGTTCTGCCGTGATAAGCTTTTGAACTTAGTATCTCTCTCTGCTTGCAGTGATACTTCAGATTCAAATAGAATCCTTGAGAATTCTTTAAATGCCAAAGAGAAGATTATCTCTGAACTGAACATGGAACTTCATAACATTGAAACCACCTTATCAAATGAGAGGGAGGAACACATGAGTATGATCAAGAAATTGAATGCACAGATCATTGAGAAGGTATATACTTTTGTGTTCTAGTGATAGCTTTAGGTTTAGCAATACATGGTTAGTTTTTGGTGCCCAATGAACATAGGTGGGACCTAACACAAGTAGGAACACAAACAAATCAAATATGCTCTTATATCGTAATAAACTTTAAATATTGGATTACGTACAAGAGTTCAGGCTCTTGTACGAAAGGGACAACCTTATTAGTTATTTTAAGCTTTTGCCTTTATATGTCCTCCTTATGTCCGCTACTTGCTAAGATATACTTGTCATAATAACTAACTCATCCAAGGACTTGTTGGTAACTGATGTATAGTTCACTTCTTCAAAAGGAAAGTTGAACACTTATTATGGAACATCCATTTTAGGGAAGTAGGACACTTATTTTGTTATGAAGGGAGTAACTTTTCTTTTTCTATCTTCTACCAGTGTTTGACTAATTTTTACAAGTAATAATGTGTTTGGAACTACTAACTAATAAAGGATTATATGTGTTGGTTTCTCTCTTTTTCCTCTGGATGTTAATACAGGAAGCAGCTCTTGAAGAAATAAAGAAAGAGCTTCAAGCTAGGCCAACATCAAAAATGGTAGATGATTTGCGTAATCATGTCAAGATTTTGCAGGTAAATCCTCCCCTGATCTGTACATTTCTCTAACTAATCTCGAGTTTCATCCTCGGATAATTTGTTTCCATCTTTACTTTGTTATTCAAATCTTATTAGAGTTGAAGGAGTTTCTATGAACTTGATTTGCTTTGTGGTTGCTTATGCTGCCACATAGGAACGTCCAAATTACATTTGTAAATATTTTTAATATTTATAGCTCTGTGTTCATACAATTTCAAGTCGCTAAGTGATTATATGAGTTTCAGATGGCTAGTAGTTATTACAACAAATACGAAACATGAATGCTAGGGAGGTGTGGTTGCCATGTTGATGTTTGTCTACATAGAAATCATGCTTATAGAGATGGTGTCTTTCTTACAATGTGTCACTGTAGGTGGAAAGTTACCTGTAAATTTGGCTGTTGTATATACATGGAACTTTTCTTCGTACAAGTTTCATGTGTTCTTTAACTATGTCCTGTATAACTTGTTAGTTTTTATGTTTGTAGACTACTCTCTACAGTTCTTGTGAAGATGAAGATTGGGATGTGGCCACTAGTAGGGAAGATATGACCAAAATGGAGGCTCTTCTTCTTGATAAGAACAGAAAAATGGAACACGAACTCACACAGTTGAAGGTACACAATGGTAGTCCATGCTTAGTGTTCTTTTATGTTGAATGGAAGTCAGGTATTACAATTCTGTCTTTTTACTCATATTTTAGGTCAAACTTTCGGAGAAAACATCTGTGCTGAAAACAACAGAAGGCAAGGTAGCAGAACTTTCTGAGAAGGTTACCGAACAACAAAAACTAATTCAAAAGTTGGAAGATGATATATCTAAGGTTTGCACTTGTAACTCCTGGAAGTCCCAAGAGTAATATTTTTGTTAAGGAGCTATATCATGTGCATGTCAAGTAGTTTGTTGTTTAATACATATGCTCAGATAGGTATATTAGAAAACAGTATGTAATATATTGTTTGATATAACAGAAAACTAATCTCCACGTGTCAAATGAACACTATTGTGGCTATACTGATTTGCTACTTTGTTTGGCATATCAAGTGCAAGTACATATTAGAATATTGGGACAACGTTATTTGCACCCCTTCGACGACGTTTGAGTTTTAGGAACCCCCCTATAGGTGAAGGGTTATCAGTAATTCACTGTCACCTTTCGTTATTCATAAAAAAAAAAACACGGATTCACACTGAATAGGTGATGGGTTTAATCAGGAACACACTGTCACATTTCCAGTGTGGTCCTGATCTAAAACCCAGCTCAGTGGGTTTTTGATGAATAACGAAAGGTGACAATGTGTTACTCATAACCCCTCATCTATACAATGTGTTTTTGAGAATCAAAGGTCGCCAAGGGTGTGTTAATAAAGTTACCCGTAGAATATTTACCAGGTGCTGCTCCATAGTCTTGTTAATATCTTTTTTGCAATGGATCTAGGGTTTCAGTTCTCGAGATAGAAAAAACACTATATTTGACGATTGGGATCTTTCTGAGCCCGGGGCAAGTGATCCATCAGAGGTACCTTTCTCTCTTCCTAACTTATTTTCACCTGACTATTCTCTAATTTATGGGCTTTTGTGGAAATGTCTCACATTGTAAGAATATTAGTTTAGTGACCACTTGATACACTAAAAGGGGTTGGAACTTAAGGGAACGTGGAATATATTAAGAAAATATATGATAGTATTTGGCTTAATAAACGAGATATCCTTAGATAAAATGGAATGGAGGAAGAAAGTACAGGCTAAGGAGCCCAAACAATTTTGCAAAAGGATTCAAGTAAGCGTACTACAACATTGTTTGGGAAATGGCTTGTGTTGTTGAAATTTCTAATCTTTCTTGTCTTGACCTATGTGAAATGATTTATCTCCTAATTTTCTTTTTAAAGTGTTGAGAATTACTGTTTAGTGTTTTACTGGGGCAATTTTAATCAGTGTTATTTATACATTTCCACTTCCGTATCAGAATCCTGATCAAAAGCAGGTGTCCTCAGATCAAGATCAAAGTTCAATGCTTAAGGTGATATGCAATCAACGAGATCGGTTTAGAACGCGCTTACGAGAGACAGAAGAGGTTTGCTGTTCAATTATCAGTATTTTATTTCAAGTTTGTTGTTTTCTTGTTGCTAAATTAAAGATTTTGATAATTGCTTAGCTGATTTCTCAAAAAAATATTAGGAAATAAGACAGCTGAAAGAGAACATAAGCACACTAACAGTGAACCTAGAAAACACAAAAGCTGACAATGTCAAACTTTATGGGAAGATTCGATATGTCCAAGATTACAATCTGGAGAAAGTTGTTTCCAGAGGATCAAAGAAGGTGACTCGTCATAGTTTCTGATCACTATTTTTTTTTTTGGCTTTCAATGTCTGCAGTTCCTTCATAGAGTTTTCCTGAATTTTTTTTTTGTCATTTCAGCACTCAGAAGATCTTGAAAGTGGTTTTAGCTCAGATGTGGAATCCAAATACAAGAAGATATATGAGGATGATATTAATCCCTTTGCCGCCTTCTCGAAAAAGGTTTTAGTTTTAGTCTCAAATGGAATTCCCGAAATTCGTTTGCTGTTACATGAATTTAAGTTTGCATGTGCAAACTAACAGATTAAGATATGTACCTGTTTAAACTTACTTTCTTGTGTTTAGGAGAGGGATCAAAGATACAAGGAATTGGGTTTCAGGGATAGAATCACGCTTAGCAGTGGACGCTTCCTCCTTGGCAACAAGTACGCTATAATTTAGTGTATAATAAAGGGATAATCTCACTCAGCTACCCCTAAGTATGCACAATTCTCAACTAACTACCCCTAAGTTTTAAAAAAAATTGACAACCCCCTTAAGCTTTTTTATTCTCTTGTTACCCCAATTCCGACATCCTTTTGGAGTGAAATGATGAAAATACCCTTCATGTAAAAAGGGTATTTTCATCCTTTCGTACCCAAAAAATTTGGTGGATTTGGGGTAAATACAGACTAAAAAAAACTTAGGGGGGTTGTCAAAAACTTCTTAATCTTAGGAGTTATTAGCTGAGAAGGGTGCATACTGAGGGATAGCCGAGTGAGATTACAACTGAAGAACTATGACAATAAACTAATGAAATAAGTATTGCAGGTATGCAAGAACGTTTGCATTTTTCTACACCATTGGATTGCATATCTTGGTTTTTACCTGTCTGTACCGGATGTCGTCTCTGAGCTATCTTAGGTGAATCATCTTATGGAATATGATTTTATCGGTTGTGCTCGCTTTCTTTTGCTGACTCAAACTTTGTGTATTGTAGCAACGGCTCTGAGGAACTTGTTACCGGGGATAAAGTCTTAAACCTGCCCCATGCGCTTTAGAGGTTCTATCGTCTCGCTGAATTCGACTTGTTGTCATTTATATATATATAGCGATCAAATATCATAAATATGAACATTTTTCACAATGTATATACAGTTGAGGTGATGTGTTTTGGAAAATGTTCCGGATTGGTTCCAGAGCATGTTTATTAATTTTGATGACCTCATTGTTTTTTCTTATCCAGTGTAGTCCCGAAGTATAATTTGAAGAACAAATTGATGTGGTTAAGAATTGAATCCAAACAAATCATGCTAATTGGTGGGACTAATCTGAAAACAAATAAAAGAATAGCGATGCTGCGTAAGCCGTAAGTAACCTACAAATATGTGAATTCTGGAAAAAGAGAAGGTTATGCTTTTTCATTTTTACTGACAACTGATATATTAATAAAAATAATCGTCCAACTAACCTAAAGTGGATTAACCAGAAAGTGCATGAATCAATTGAGACATAAAAAATCATAATTGAGAAGTTCAAACAATGTGGGATGAAACAATAAATGGAAAAAAATACTCATTAACCGAAATGCTACAAGAATGGCGGAAGAGGGATGTTGTTGTGGTAATGGACGGGACAATCGGTGCAACGACTGCCAACGATGAGTTAGAACAGAGCGGACCCATTTTTGGTAAAGCGTCGTCCTCCCTCGAAAGATGATATGGGGCTTTAAGAACGCGAGAATGTTGCCTCCTAAGATAATAGAGAAGTACAATATCAGTACTTTGGTGGAAATTCTGCCACCCTACTACCGGTGAGGCGGTGCTACCTGCAAACCCCTTATCGAGTATTCTATCGCTCATTAAGATAGGCGAGAGCGTGAAGTACCCCTCGCTGGTTTGACCACTCTATTGGACTCGAAAACCCTTCCGAGTCAATACCCAGAATTTGTGTCAGATCAAAGATCGTCCAAGCACTAACGACAAACAAGTATACCCCATCACCGACTAAGAACTAGGTCTCTACGATTTTTGTCCACCCTACATCCATCCAAACGACAGTTTCAAAACGATACACCGGGTTGTTACTCCTTTTTATGCTCTTTCCATGGATGCAGAGGAAGACCGACTAGTCATGACCTAGGGATTCGTGAGACTTTGGTACATCGACTCACGTATTCGACATTCCCTTTCATGCTGACTATCGAGGCTCTATTGTGTCTATTCTTGGATTGGTGGATCCTCTGGAGAAGGGGAAAAGCTTAATGAACTTGGTTTGTAACATATACTTTTTTAGAGTTAAACTTAGATTAATCTAATTTTAAAACATCGACCGTTATATGTGTAATTTTGTTGAAAGAATTTAAGTTTAATTCTAAAAAATATGTGTTTCACGTACTAACATAGAACAATTATATCAAAATTCGATTTCCCGTTGGGGTTTTCTCTCTCGTCTCCTCTATCTCTCCCCATTTCCAAATGACGCTGCCCCCAACATCCACTCACTTGCCACCGTCCACGACCACTAACCACTAACCACGTGGCTGCGATGTTCTCGGTCCTTCCTACAGCTCCTGACGGTCGCGTGATCGAGGAGTCTTGGAATACGCCACCGAATCCCACTGTTGGATTTATAAAACCAGTCATGCAGAGGAGAAAGTCATCCCGACTCTCTCCGATCCCCCGACCATCGGTACCCAATGTTGCCCCGACCATGGCCGTACTCGAATCGGTCTCATTTCACCCTCCCCCACCCCCTTCCCTGACTGACCCCATCTTGCTCACAGGTGCGACCGCGCCAACAAGGCGACAACCCATCCTCTGATGATCATGGTCCCACATGTCCTTCTTGGATGTCTGACATTATAGTCACCTTCCCACGGGTTCCATTAGAGACCAACGTGTTCTCTAGACAAAACATATATATCCGAGTCGATCCATGAAAAATGCAAACAATGATAATAACGTGCTTCCATTAAAAAAAGAATCCACCCTCTAAAAAATCACTTAGACTAACCGATAATTACAAAGTCAACACTCTAAAATTGTTCCAAGCTATGTCTCACTCCTCGCGTTTATCATTAATAAACCTTTCGCGATTATGTTAAAAAAAACACCATTTAAAATTTGAAGTGTTACTTACATTACATATATTATGAATTCTATCACAAATTTCTAATGGATCTATGGAGTAATTACATCAAACATAAAACCCCAAATAAGTGGTGACATCACATGCACAAGGGGACATCACACACCTAACATGCGCAGCTTCTTCCTCAAGTGTACAGAGCTCCAACTACATTTCATTTGAACACTGGTTTTATCGCCCCTCTGGCGGACATCCCTATACCTATCTATTTCTTATTTCTTATTTATACCCTAACTCTCTCATTCTTCGCCTACATTTTCTCGCCCTTTCTCTCTAACCAAACAACACAAAGAAAAAAAAAAGGTAAGAGAAATGGCTTTTGCTACCCAACCCACTACCACCAACCTCCTCCAACGACCCTTCGTCTCCTCCAAGTCGCGCCCAGCCGCTGCCGCCTCCTCCCTCAAGCTCCGCCCCCAATCGGTCCGCTGCTCCGTCGCGGCGGCGCCGTCCCCGGTTTCGGTGGCGAAAGAGTGCAAGGTCAAACACGTCAAAGCCAGGCAGATCATAGACAGCAGAGGCAATCCGACGGTGGAGGTTGATCTGATTACTGACGACCTCTACCGATCCGCCGTCCCCAGCGGCGCCTCTACTGGCATCTACGAGGCCTTGGAGCTCAGAGACGGCGACAAGAGCGTTTATGGCGGTAAAGGAGTGCTCAAGGCCGTCAGGAACATCAATGAGGTATTGGGTCCCAAGCTTGTTGGAGTTGATGTTAGGTAAGCTTGCTAAGCACAATTAATTACCATACCTATTACCAAGGATGATGATCATTAAGTAGGCCATGCTTTTGATGAATAATTGAATTAGATGTTTACTCTCCAAGTTCAAGTGTTTTGGGTATTCTTCATTTTCTACTCTAGAAAGTAAAAATCCTATTCATTTTGGCTTCGTATAGAAATTGAAGAGGCATCTATATATGGTTGATTATGAATCATGAATGTGATGTGAACTTATAATCACAAATAGTGATGTGAGATCAAAGTGTTTAATTTCTTATTCCTACCGCATTAAGTGATTGTCAGTCACGTAGGACAGAATGTAAAAAAAAAAAAAACACTTTCATGGAAGTTTCTGTCTCCTACTGCCAAGCTCGAGGTTTAGTTCTGTTGTAATTAACAATTGGCTATAAAAACTCACGAAATTTGTTCTTTCTCAGACCCAACAACTCTTACTGACCATCACAATTCCATGAGTTGAAATCTTAATGTATAGTAGTTTTTGATGTATTAGACTATGGTTAATATTGTTTAAGCATTGCATTAGTAGCAACATAAAAATGATGGCAGTCAAATGTAACCAATGGCTAAAGCGTAGATAAGCTGGTGGTCTAGAATTGTATACTTGAGGGTTTACTTTATGCTGGTACCTAAGTAGTTGAGCATTAAGCATTCCAAGAAGTCACCAGCTGCGATTTCCGAGATTATCCTTGCTAATTATTTATATGAATTTCAAGTAAATCCTTGTACTTTTTTCTTTCATGAATCATGATTCATCTATAACGTGGAAGTTCTGTTCAGATGATTGAAATTATCATAAACTCTTCCAACAAGCACATCAGTCATCAGATGTGTTGTTTACGGGGATTGTTCTGATATGTGTGCCCTTCTGTTTTTTAAGGAACCAAGCTGCTGTTGATGCTATGATGCAAGAAATTGATGGAACTCCAAACAAGTCGAATTTGGGGGCGAATGCAATGCTAGGAGTATCCTTGAGCGTGTGTCGGGCAGGGGCAGGAGCGAAAGGAATGCCTTTATACAGGCACATCCAGGAATTGTCAAAAACCAAGGAGCTCGTTATGCCAGTGCCGGCTTTCAATGTCATCAATGGAGGGAGCCATGCTGGAAATAATTTGGCCATGCAAGAGTTCATGATATTACCTGTAGGTGCATCCTCATATGCAGAGGCACTTCGCATGGGAAGTGAAGGTCAGCTAGCTAACTAGTTCTTTTGTCACCATAATTCTTTTTGCTTAGGTGTAGTATGCTGTCTTTTCCATTTCAAAATAGGAAACTTCTGCATCTCTATTGTGGCATATTGTTTATTGGCTTTGCGACTTTACATTCACTCTCATTGTTGATTTCCCCAATATTATGAGAGATCGGGTTGATTGCAGTTTTCATTCTCTTGTGTAATTGAATGCTTTGTTATGCCCATTAAATTTCTCTTAAGCTTCTTATATATCCCGAGTAAGCAATCAGTATTATTAGATGGATATTTAAATGCCTTGGTTTTGGATACAGTTTATCATACACTGAAGGGAATTATCAAGGCAAAATATGGGCAAGATGCTTGCAATGTTGGAGACGAGGGAGGATTTGCACCCAATGTCCAGGACAATAGGGAAGGACTAGTTTTGCTCATGGATGCGATTGAGAAGGCTGGTTACACAGGCAAGGTAAGAGGCACCACTATTTCTCAGTCTGCTGTATTACATTTACATTTAGTTTTTATTTGAGCAATCTGTATGGTCAAAATAATGTTGCAGATCAAAATAGGAATGGACGTTGCAGCTTCTGAGTTTTTGACTAAGGAGGCAAATTATGATTTGAACTTTAAAAACCAACCAAATGATGGAGCTCATGTGCTCTCTGCCCAAAGCCTCTGTGACCTGTATAAGGAGTTCGTAAAAGACTTCCCTATTGTGTCTATTGAAGATCCCTTTGACCAAGATGATTGGAGCGCATGGGCATCACTTCAGTCTTCAGTGGATATCCAGATTGTAGGTGATGACTTGTTGGTCACAAATCCAAAAAGAATATCTGAAGCTATTCAGAAGAAGGCGTGCAATGCTTTATTGCTCAAGGTAAGCCTCTTATCACAAGGGAAGTGAAATTAGGCGAGCAAAGTTTACGAATTCTATTACTTGATTGAATCTGTAGATTAAGTGGATTTAATCATTTAGTTGTATGCTACTCTTGTAACTGTTCCTTTATGGTATTTTGTGTCTGAGCAGATAAAATCATTTTATATAAATGAAGAAAAGATGCTGAATTAGAATATGGCTCATAGGAAACATGTTTGACATTACCAAATACATTGCATAATCAAATTCACATGTTGATTTGGATTTAGTTTATAGTTCATATCTTATCATAAATCCCATGCTTTCACCTTTGTTTAAACACCTAACTAACATACTTATATCTATCTATGTGACTACAGGTTAACCAGATTGGTACAGTGACCGAATCAATTCAAGCAGCACTTGACTCAAAAGCAGCAGGATGGGGTGTAATGGTCAGCCATCGGAGTGGTGATACTGAGGATAATTTCATTGCTGATCTATCTGTTGGTTTGGCTAGTGGACAGGTAGTTAAATCCCTAATCTGTTTCTATTAAGTGTTTTTATGTTCATGCTATTTAGCTAACCACTGGCATTTTGTGTTGCATAGATCAAAACAGGAGCTCCTTGCCGAAGCGAGCGGTTGGCCAAGTATAATCAGGTATGTTTTCTCTTCCTCCCACCATACCCGTCTTCTTTCCCGTGCTATTTTGTAATTGTGGCCTAATTGTTGAGTTATCATAAACAAGACATTTAGACAAGTATGGATCAATGGTTTAGCATAAACTTTTAATATACTTCTGATTCAGCTTTCATTTCTTCGAAGTTTTGGTGGAGATGGATAAATACCTTAACGCAAGTGCACATGGTTGAGTTTAGGTTCCTGTGTATTGATGTAGCTATCAATTTGTCTTTCACCGTCCACAAAAAAAAAAGCAACAGGATTATTGAAACCTAGACTTTTAGCTGCTTGTATGTTGCAGAAATTAGTTTATTGGTCCTCCCCAACCGAGAAGGGTCTCCTTATAGTTATTTTAGTATCAAAATATTATATAATAGATATTTATTCTACAATTACATCTTCCTATTGTTACCTCTTATTACCCAAATCTTATTCTTACTTGTATGCCTTGTTTCTGGGTTTGAAATCTTGTCACAGCTTCTGCGCATTGAGGAGGAGCTTGGAAATGTGCGTTATGCTGGTGAGGCTTTCAGATCACCATAGTTGTTAAAAGAACTTGGTTTCAATGGTGAAGCAAGTCACCGGAGCTACAGCTTGAGCAGAATGAACAGAGCTAATCAGAAGAAGAAAAACCCATGTGTTGTAATTTTCATTTGAAAGAAGGAAAAAAAAACTTTTCTCCTCCGAATAATAAGTTTGTGTTGAGAAGGTTAATTTAGGTGTATCGATACAGTATGTAAGTTTGCCCTCAGGGTGAAAATGTTTTGTTATATACTCTCTATATAATCGACTTTGCTACCGGCCTTAAGTTATACATCAAATAGACATAATAATGGATAGATACTTACAGTAGAACATTGGATGTAGAGACAGGTCCTTCAGAAACATGTTGTTGTCGAACATGTTTGAGCTTCAGAAACAACTCTGCTGCTTTCTTGTTTGGTTTGTGTAAGAATATCCTCAGAACCTTATCTTTGCAATTTCGAAACGACGTAGTATCGTGATAATGAAACGACGTAGTATTATGATAGAGTTTGTCACGTGGGCATGTAGCTTAAACCCTTGAAACAGAGAGACATAAAAGAGGAGGCGAGAGAAGGCTAAAACCCTAATCTCCGCAGCTCACTCACAGAACCTATACTGAGTTTGAGTTTTGAAGAGAGAGAGAGAGAGAGATGGGAAGCGACAGCGAAGCGGAGAAGGTGCAGAAGAAGAAGATGGTGGCTTTGGCCCCCATTGCAAAGCCCCTTGCGGGAAAGAAGGTCTGCAAAAGAACCCTAAAGCTCGTCCGTAGAGGTATACATCACATACATACATACCCTTTTTCTTTTCTCTCATTTTCTAGGAATCGAACAGATAAGAGAAGAAGTTCTCAGGTGGTAAGTTCGATTCAGCCAGAAAAGAGAGAAAATTTGGGGAATTTAGAGTAAATAAATAGAAGCCCTAATTAGGGATTGTATAGTTGTCCAATTTACTAAACAGTTGGTTCTACTGCTTTAACATAACATTCAATTTGCATCCTATGAAAGAACAGTAGGGGTAGGGCTGTAATTGAGCAACCATTCTGCTCAAGGTTCTATTTTTCTTGCCATCAAAACCATAGTGTGTAGTCCCCAAGTTTTGAGTTTTGGCATAGATATGAATCCCCCAAGTACTCGAGAGAGAGTGTATTTGGTTGATCAACCGAAACTCTGATTCAATGTTGCGTGTTTATCTGGTGATTCTTTAACACATTCCTCTGAATTGTTCTTTTTTCTTTATATTTTACCAGCTGCGGAGCAAAAATGTTTGAAGAGGGGAGTCAAGGAGGTGGTTAAAAGTATCCGCCGCGGTCATAAGGGGTTAGTTCGCTATCCTCTTGGTTTCACTATTTTGTTCATTGGCAGCTTTTCGTCTTCCACAAATTGTATCTATACAAACTAGAAACCGAATTACTTCCCTGTACTGGGAATGTGAATGCAATCTTGCTTTATTTAATTGGTTAACTATGTGATAGTTTACATATTTGTTAATCTTGATGGACCTTTTGTTGAACGCAGATTGTGTGTTATAGCCGGGAACATTTCTCCTATTGATGTTATTACTCATGTTCCGGTTTTATGCGAAGAGGCTGACATTCCCTACGTATATGTGCCATCAAAAGAAGTGAGTTTGCACCATTATCCTTTGCTTATCTTTTTTTTTTCCTCATGCCTTTAGAAAAAAAAATTATGTTTTCCGGTTTTATTCACATGATCTCCTGAAGATTCAAGGGAAACACCAATAATGCACCCCTCTTTCGATCTTTGTTAAGATAAACTAACTAACTGTAAAGGTCATTTGTTTGCAAAAAAACAGTCACCTCTCTCACAAAACAACGGTTTCCGTTAAACCATTATGAAACCGTCAGTTTTTGCAAAAACTAATCTTCATCTTTGCAAAGTATTTTTTGAAAAACACCCCCCAAAGACAGGTGAAGGTTAAATTTTGCAACAAAAAAAGCTAACAGTGGCCTAATCTTTACAGTTAGGGTGTGTTGTTGGGGTTTTCACGAGATTCAATCCTGGTTTGTTAAACTTACATACAAATTAGTTGCTTGTTGAAATATCACTTTGGCCACATCAATGGCGGGCATCTATCTACTATTGGTGATGGTCAAGAAGCTTCAATTCCACACTGTTTTGAGGGAACTTAGATGAATGATATTTGTTTTTTTTTGGTAGGATCTTGCAAATGCGGGAGCTACGAAGAGGCCGACATGCTGTGTACTGGTGCTAACAAAGCCAGCTAAGGGAGAACTTAGCAAGGAGGACCAAGAAAAGTTAAAGGCTGATTATGACCTGGTTGCAGCAGATTTGACCGAACTTGCTTCCTCCATGTTCTGAAGCTACCTACTGTGCTTAGTGTCTTTGCTTTCAAGTTTATTTAATAGACAATGAGATTGCATTTGTATCTTTTTTGGAGGCATGGAGCCATTTTCCTTATCCTGGTGTAGTAAAGTGCATTTAGTTCCTTTTTGGGTTCCAATCTATTATAAAAAGATATTCTTGGAAGTGGATGTTTCTTTACCTTATACTCCCAATTGAAAAGGTTGGATTTTTAATCTAACGACCGGAGTAACGATACTAAGATATCATACTAGAGCATCTCTAATAAGGGACGAATCACCCGGGTGAATTGTCGAGAACAAGGGTTTTAGGGTTTGATTGGATGAATCGCGCACCTTGTCGGCAAAGGATCCTTCGCTTTGCACGTAGATGAAATGGGAGAGTAAGGATTGTGGTCATTTGTCGTGCTATATGTGAATGACACTTCCTATCGGTTCACGTTGGGTGAATTGCTCGAAGCTAGGCGAATAGTCACATTCATTTGGGCTAATCGTCCATACTATTGGAAATGCTCTTAGAAACATGCTAATCAATTTTTTAAGTTTTTAAAGACCATCCACAGTCGGTCTAATTAGACGAAAAGTAGGGAAAAGGTGGGCCCGATTCGTGAGAGAAGGTGGGCCGAAATTAATATTAAATATCATATGTCACGTGGCGATTCTCCATAGGAGAATTGGGCATTAGACCCGAATAGACAGTCGATGAATCTCTAGACTCTCCTTGCGGTCAAACCCACGAATCGTGACCTTTTGGGATTTTTCCCAAAAAATTCGACACCCTTATTCACGTGTACTCATTTTTCTATTGATGTTTTTTTTAAAAGAATCTATTGATGTTTTGAAATTAACAAAAAAAATCTCACTCTATTGAGACTTTATAAAATCATTTTTTATGTTTTAATCATGCTAATTAACCGAATGACTTGTCTAACGAATCCGCAATCCACGTGTCCAACTGAGATTTGAGAGATCTGATACGAAGGGACCCACCCGGTGACTGGTAAATCAACACACACACACTCAATCTCTCGTTTCCATAGCTCAATCGGCAAAAACATCAATGTCGCGAGATCTGTTATCATAATCATTTCTTGTGATTTACAGAGATTGAGAATGCGAATCTGAACATCTTTTGGTCGTGATCGGAAGAGAAGAGGGACGAAGAAGACGACGATGGGGTGCTCGTTTTCGGGGCTGACATCTCTGTACGATGCGGCGATGAACATCAACGACGACGGCGGAGAGGTTTGGATCAACGAGAACAGGTTCAAGGTGGTGAGGCAGCTCGGCGAAGGAGGATTCGCCTACGTCTACCTCGTCAAGGAGCTCCCTCCCGACGCCGGAGGTGCTCTCGCTACCTCTGGCGGTCTCGCTTCCAAGTTCCAGGGGTCCTCTCACATCTCTGGTTCTCTCCCTCTCCCATTCCGTTTAATCCGCTTTCAATCTCATCTCACGGCCTGTTTCTGATCCTATGGACGAAACTTGTATCAATTTGAATCTGTTTTGGCATGCATGAAATTGGGCATATTGATTCGGATCATCTATTTGGGTTAATTGTCAAAACCTACCCTAAGTATTGTTAAAGGTGCACAAAGTGTTAGAAAAATGTAATTGCCCACATACTATAACTATTAAATGCATTATGAATTGCCCACGAATCTACAGCAAAATGACTAGTTTTATCAGAAATGATAAGCCAAAGCTGTAATCCGTTGTTTCACACAAAACGACACCTTAAAAGCGTGGACAAAAGATAAGGTATTTTTTTGGTTGTGGACAATACTTTAGGGCAGGTTTTGACGATTAACCCTATCTATTTTGTTGGGTTGCTGGAGTCTGGGATCTGAGACTGAGAATCACTGTATATTGTTGATTGTGTGAGTGTGTGGTGATGATGGGTATATCAATTTCAGGTTATATTGATGATTTTGGATAGCAACCATGCAATGAGAAATGTAGCAAACTATACTATGATGTAGGACTTGTGGTCTAGTATTGGTACTGAACCAATTTTTGTGTGATATGCAGATGATGGCACATATGCAATGAAGAAAATTCTCATTCAGAACACTGAGCAGCTGGAATTGGTCAGGGAGGAGATCCGTATCTCGTCTCTTTTCAATCATACTAATCTGCTTCCTCTCCTTGATCATGCCATCATTGAGATTAAGGTAACGACTTGATTCTTCTCCTTATCCGTCCCAAAATAATTGTCCAACTTTTCTAGATTGGATTTAACAAATTAAATGTCCATACTGATTTTTATGAAGTTGATTATGCATAAGTTAGTCGTGTCCTTTGTATGTGTTAGTTATAAAAGGGCATGTAGACACCACACACACATATATTAGTATATATTGATAGCCGTAATGTACACATCCTGAAGTGGAGTCACAGATGAGTAGCTTTCATTCACTGTAATCCTTCTATAGCACTGACATTTCTTTTAAGTTTTTTTTTTGTAACTTTTTACCCAGTAACTCAGCTAAAAAGTATGTTTTATCTGTTGATAGGCAAATCAAGAAGGGACTTGGAACCATGAAGCATACTTGTTATTTCCGGTTCATATAGATGGAACTTTACTAGACAATGCTAAGATTATGCAGACTTCAAAGGCGTTCTATTCTACCAACGATGTTCTTAAAATATTTTGGCAGGTAACTCATAATCATACTTTTATCCTACAGCACTTCACTAGACTTCACAGCAATGTGCTGCAGTATTTCTGATTTTAAAATATCTACCATTGTCATAACTATCTTCAATAGATATTGTTAAGGTTATATTTTCAATTGGCATTTATTGTTATCTTTAAAGTTCTATTTGTCTATTCCGCTTAAGGTTGACGTGGTTCTTCAAATAAGAATATCCAATGATCTGTATACCAGAACTAGCTCCAGGGTTTACCCTTTACCACTTTTCCAACCCATATTTCTATCCTATTAAGTAATTTTGTTCATATACTTTTGGTTGTTTGCGTATCACTGCTATTTTTTGTTTGAATTTTATTTTAGATTGCATGAAAAGCTTTGTGACTAAGATGTATTGTGCCACAGCTCTGTTCTGGACTGAAGCATATGCATAGTTTTGAGACTCCATACGCACACAATGATGTTAAACCAGGTAATGTTCTGGTAACACATAGAAAAGGGAAACACCCTCTTGCCATATTGATGGATTTTGGAAGTGCTCGACCTGCTAGGAGGCAGATTCGCTCTCGTTCTGAAGCACTTCAATTACAGGTGATCCTTTTTATTTAACTTCTTTGCCAATCTATTGCATTCACACTGTTTTCTTAATTTAGACTTCTCCCATAAACTTTTCAATGTTCTCGACTTAGTTCTGTTCAAAACTAATAATACAAAATGCTCCATGAGATGCCAAAATTTGTACTTCCCTGAAATCTGATACAAAATGTGATTTCTATGGCCTCAAGAAGTTGCTCTAAATTTCTATTTTTGTTCATCTGATAATTGTTTCGCTATAGACTGCCAAAATCTTTATCGCATCATATCACACTGAAATATTTCTCTTGGTATAAGTACGAGATACTGGACAAAAATATTTGTGATGTTAGTGACATCTTATGTACTGAACTTATACTGGCTACATTAGGCAGAATATCGGTTCCTACACAACAAGGTATTGCCAATAGGTGGTCCAGCTTATCCTGAACTTTCTAAAAAAATACATATAGCCTGTGTATGTATTCCACATATGCAAACACTCTAGTATAGGTCATAACACAAGCCTCCAAGTGGATATGATTAAAGCATTCTTTGTCTCGTCTATTTTTGGTCTGTTATTTCTCTATCTTGTTTTATCCTCTTGGTTTTAGTTTTGTAGGTTTGGGGGGTTCCCTTCCCAGGAGCTCCTAATCCGTAATAAAGTTTTATTTTGTTGCTGATAAAAAAATGATTCAAGCATATTGCCAAAAAAAATGTTTTTGAATTCGATCTACTGGGTTGTATGGAGTAAAGATGGGAATGAATCACGTGCTCCCCCTCGTTGAAAAAGCTGGCTCCGCCACTGCCTGTACACTCACACTTCTATCTGCAGACAGCTTGAAAGACTGTAGAAAGTATTATTTTATTTAATATATTCCTGATAACATTGGGTTAAACTTCTTAGAAATGATGAGCTTAGTGACAATAAACTAGCTTAGGTATTATCTTCTCAAGGGTAATGCACAACGAATGTAGATACTATATTCTTTTTACTAAAAATTTCATATCTTGTTGGTTCATTTCATATCTAGTGGTAGTATACCCATGGTTAGTTTTTGTTCTGTGTATACAGGAATGGGCAGCTGAGCATTCTTCTGCACCTTTTCGAGCTCCTGAATTGTGGGATTGCCCAAGTCAAGCAGATATTGATGAGAGAACTGATATCTGGTCCTTAGGATGCACACTATATGCAATTATGTAAGCACTCTACTATCATCTTCTCACTAGACTTTATCGTGTCTTAATGTACTCTATGAAATTGCGAACAGTAACATGATCTTGAGATTATCAGCGACAAATATTAATAGATTAGATGACTTGGAAACAAGCATAGTTTTCTACTGAAACATGGATCGCCAGACACAGCAAAACTAACGCTATTGACAATTATTAACACTCTTAACTCTTCTTCTTCTAAAACTAAAACTTGGGCGTGAATTTGTTTTTGGTTAGAGATATGATTAAACAGTTTGTGTTTGCCTTCTTCTTCTTGTTGTTCATGGGCAATGTTTATTACAGGTATGGAGTATCTCCATTTGAGTATGCACTGGGAGAATCTGGAGGAAGCCTACAACTGGCCATCCTAAATGCACAGATAAAATGGCCGCCTGGGCCAAACCCTCCATACCCTGAAGCTCTTCATCAGTTTGTGAAATGGATGCTCCAGCCTCAGGGATCTATCCGCCCGTGCATTGACGATATCATATTGCACGTTGACAGGTTGATTGCTAAGTTTTCCGATCAGAGGTGATATAGAGACTAAGAATGTGGCAATTGACCATTGCAGTTTTTTGTTCAATGTTTAGGCACTAGTTTTGGCTTTCTATTTCTAGCTGTCATCTGAACCCACTTCATTCTTTTAGAATAAAATTGTTCATTTTTCAGGGTATATCATGTTAGGTGTGTCCACATGTGAGTCATGAGTCCTACATCACATATTTAAGAAATAAAGAAAGACTTAATATACACATTGGACCCATGACCTGATAGACTAGTTTTTTTGTGGTGACCAATGTGTATATTATGGGCTTCTTGCTTTGTGCTCCTCCTAAATAGGTCCGGTTCTCCCCAACAGTGTTATCTGAACTCTCTCAGGAAATGAGTCAGGGTAAATCTCCTAGGGCTAGGACCACCTGAAAATCATGATCACTGCTCCTCATGGTGGTGGGTCCATATAGGATAAAGCAGCCCCGTAAGGAAGTGAGTAGAACAGGTAAAAGTTGTGGAGGGAAAGATTGTTAGGTGGGTCCACATGTGAGTCATGAGTTCCACATCGGATATTTAAGAAATAAAGAAAAACTTAATATACACCTTGGACCCATGACCTAATAAGCTAGTCTTTTGGGCAAGTGTGATGGCCAATGTGCATATTATAAGCTTCTTGTTGTGTGCTTCTCCTTAATAGGGTCCGATTCTCCCCCACATATCGTTCAGAATCCTTGAAATAAAAAATAATGATGTTTACAAATATTTGCAGCTCATATATTAGAGCATACCTTCGACCGTATGCTATAGACCCTAAAAGGGTGCTGGGAGGGTAATGCTAACAACGACGTGACACATACTTATGGGAATGAGTGGTAAAAGGGTGCTTCATGAACGGTAACGTTACACAGATTAACGAAGCTCAACCAGACGTCCTTGGTCCACACCAACTTCAACCTCTCTCCTTGTGTCACATATTTAGATTCTTAGGTTTTTTATTAGCATTTTTATTTATATATGACTCGACTTTCTGAAGTAAAAAGAAGAGCCAATCTGACTATCACGAGTTCACGTCGATTACAACCTTGGCAAAAAGCCCAATCAAACAAACAAGAACCCAACAAATGGGTCTAGCATGCATTATGCCTAAATTTTCCAACCTTAAAAGCAAACATAAAATCAATAATGGGCCAACAAAGAAAACAAAAGATCTGAAACTCAAATATCTCAACTTTGAAGCACAAATAAGAAAAAAAAACCTAGAATCATAACCCTAAAGCAAAAACATCAAAATTAAGTCACAAAAGTACGTCGAGAGCAGCACCCACTGAAACACACCCACCACCACAACAACCAACCACCACTCTGAACCACCCAAACACCGTCGAGACTAAAACCTTGTCTCATCAGCACCACCAGCCCCTCATAACCCGAGAGGTGGTGGCCACCGACACGTCGATGACTCACACCGCATACCGACAAAGACAGGTCTGGTGGCGAATCCACCATCGGAACTCACAGACCCCTAGAACGCAAAACCACTTTGGACTTCAAAACAAGGCAAAATGGCTGAAACAACTCGCCATGGACCAACACATAACATACGGACGATCCCTTGACCGCCACAACGAAAGAGGACATGGGAAGACCAAGAAAGGATCTGGAACCAGAGGAAAAAAAGTGTCTTCACATGAAACAAAAAAACCGACAATGAAAATAATTTCACCTCAAAGTGTAGGATTAATCCACTGGGAGAGGAAACATAAAGCCCGAGGACGAGTACAACACTATAAGTGGAAGCTCCGAGCACATCAACTGGTGACGAATGTAGGTCTGGTACCGAAACCAGGTAGTCGAGACGGGAAGGTTAGATTTAGCACCATGGCGACTATATATGAAGAAGACAACAACGGGGAAGGCTTAAAGACTAAAGACGACGAAAACGACCGATAGAGGAGAGAGTTGGGGAAGAGGAGGGAGGGAAAAAAGAACCGAAGAATAGAAAGAGGAGAAGAGTAAGAGAATGAAAATCAGGAATGACTCTTAAGTCGAAGCCATGGGCCGTCGACGACACAAGGAAAATGGTTCGATTTTGAAACCGGAGAGAAGGCAACTTTTTGTCTTGATTCTTAGATGAGTAAGATTTAGATGGGAAACTCATTGGTACGAGATGGGAAAAATATATACCCACGTTGAAAATTGATTTCTAATCACTGAAGATTCAACATCGGGATGAACATCGAGTAAACGACGATAATTTGCTCGACTAAATCAAATCATCGAGCTCATTTAATTGAACCATGGCATCATATAGATGCTTTTAAAATATTTTGTATGCTTTAGGATTCGAGAGCATCTCTTAAGAACATAATATGATATAATCATAATAATTATAGTATTTGTATTATACACTCATTCTCGTCAAACAAAAACTCCTGCCCTTTTCTCTCTTTAGAATTAAAACATATTGTCTCCTCACTTATTCATGCTACAGTTGTCGGTGACCATGATTTCGGCCATAGAAGCCGGGGGCCTCTTCCCTTCCCTATTCTCCCTCAAGTCTTTATCGACGTTCTCTCCACAAAGAAGATATCCCGTTCTTCCCTCCTTCGTCAGCAACCGTGAATCGTCGCTCCTCCGTTGTCATTCTGTCACTCATCCGCCGTCCTTTTTTGTAGGTCTTTCTCAGATCTGCTGCGACCTCCCCTCCATATCCTAGATCTCCTCATGCTTCCTTCCTCTATGGTTTCGTACGGCGTGCCCTGGCTGTCCTGGGTTCTCCCGTCGACGCCGTCGCCATCAACGAGTCTCCCCCGTCTCGGTGGGACAGTCTATTGACCGGACTCGACTGGCCATCGTTCTCTGCTCGTCGGCGCTGGGTCCAACAGTCCAGACCTAGTGGCCTCGGTTGATGTTGGTCTCGCTGCAGGGCCGCCCCTACTCGCCACGAGTCCCCCCCCCCCCGCCGGCCCCACC
>JAYMTN010000007.1:0-31351 GCA_036897425.1 Erodium trifolium
TGCCAATAAAGAGTCCCGCCGGGACATGCCCCCAGAGGCAGCAGCCACACCTACCGGATATAAACAAAAACCAGATAAAAACAAACAAAATAAACAACAACGACAAGCAAGAGCTGCTCATGATCGGCCTCTGGTGTCTGGGCTTGAGAACGAGGCGAGGTGAACGACATCGACGAGTACAAACCCGATTCGTTAGGAGCTGATGCGCGAGACTGACCGAATAAACACGAAATGCATGAGCAACAACTATCCTACTTACACGTTACGTATATTTATGCATGCTGATTCACATAATTTTCGTCTTTTCTTAAAAATAAACTTATTACTATTTGTGTTTTTACTTGTTCTGCTTTATGAAACAATAATCATTAATGCCTTATTTCGTCCATGTGACTCTGGAAATACATACAATATGATGTGATACATCGATATTATTGAGCCAACCGATTGTCTTTGGGTAAATCGAGTCAAATTGGATTTATTAAATATTTTTAGTTAAATAATTTTTTTTGAAGAATATTTAATTAAATAATTGATAAAAATATATTTAAAACTATATATTTATACGTTATTATAATTTAAAACTTGTATGCTTCTAAAAAATAAAAATGTATGTTTTCTAAATATCTAAGGATAAAAATACATTTATTACTTGTGATTTAAACCATACAAAAATAAATTACACTCGAAAGGATTCGAACTATGATTATTTAAGACAAAACACATTTATTTAACCGCTTATACTAAATTACACTCATTTGTTATCAAACTCCTCGATGGAAAATGTGTCCCTATCATACTATCAAAATTTTGAAGGGTTTAATAAGCTGTCCTCAAAATGCATTTGTAATTTTGAAGGGTCTAAATATCTAAGGATAAAAATACATTTATTACTTGTTATCAAATTCCACACTTATTAAAGTTTTATTATTTATTTTAAATTTTGGTGTAGTAAAAGGTTTAGCTGAGTTTGAATGAGTTCCGAATTTTATGGAAGAATTATTCTCTAGCATGATAACTATTTCACGGTGACAAAACTCGCTAACGGAAGGAAAGACACGACGAGGAAATGAAACACAAAAAATAATTGATGTCATGATTTCGAGTTTTGATAAAATGCTAGGTTTTACATTTTTCTTTCGGGATTAGTGGTGAACAAATATAATAAAGTGGACTAATAAATAGTAAAGAGATATAATTCATTTAAACAAATCAACACAAATGGTTACATCCGCCATCCACACTTACTCTTAAGTAAATGTATCTACCGAAATTTGAATTTTTGACCTCAAGTAAAAGTGAGACATGAAGAGATATTCAACGCCAGACAAACCCACGTGGACAAACAAGTCCCGTATTTGAAAAGAAGAGGCGGAGAATTAATGGGAGGGCATGTGAGTTTCGGACCATCCTACAATAAGTAACAAGTTAGGACCACAACTGGATTTACCCTTTTACTCTTTCCAGTCCAGACCCATATCTACTCTCTGCACATCATTTCACGACACTGTTTGGCGATTCATTGCTTGTTTGGTGAATCACAAGAGAAAAGGACTTGGATGTGATTGTGATGTGAGTGATTAGGCAACATGTTATGGGAAATGTCAGACTGTCCAGGTTGTGTGTTTTTTTTTTTTTTTTTTTTACATTTATTACAGCAACATATCAGGACAACAAGTAGGACATTTATAAATTAAATTAAATAAAAATGTTGAATATAACACTTGACGGTGCTGTTAACGGTTCATATTTCCTTTTAGATTGAACACAATATGCAAGGATGGTAAAGAACTCCAGTATAATTCACACCAGCTAACAATATCCATAATATTACACTGCTAGACACTGCTTGGGCTGATATTCAATATTTTCGATACAAGCCCGTACACCCCATTAGGGAATCGAGAACCATTTGTTATTCCTCCAAGATGGCCCGTCCGAGGTTTGTACCAAGGGCTAGCCTGACAGAGCTCAAGGCCTCGGGTGGCAAATCTGCTTCGATGAAGTCCGGGCGCAGCTTTGCCATGGACAGTTCTTGCAATTTGTTTAACAGAAGGTTGGTCTGAGAGACATTCAGCAGAGGATGCTCCTGCCAATTAAGCAGCTTAATCTGCAACCATGTGTTATCGGGAAGGCGATTACTCGTTATGTATAGGTACAAATAACTTAAATTCCTTATCAATGAAATAGAACAGCACATGTATTATCATATTAAGTATTGGATGTTTTGCATTATCTCAATAAGACACATTGAGCCTACACAAATTTAGGGAACTCGAACAAGAATATCATTGTACTGTCAGTTTCCCTTATCTATTACTAGAAAGTAATCATAAATTAATTTCTCAATAGGAACATCTTAATAGAATGGAAAACCAAGCCAAAATTCATTGTTGCAAGGATAATTACGTAATTCATTATAGAATCACAGTAAAATGAGAAAAAAAATAGAAGTTTAGTGTAGTTGGGTGAGAAAATCTAGAAGTCAGTGTAGATATGTAAGCAATCTGACAAGTTCAATGTACTTTTGTGAGATTATCCCCCAAAAAGTAGAGGCGATGCATCAAAGAATCACCAGAGGAAGTGCTCACCGAATCATAAAGAAGAGGTAGCCAAAAACGTTGTGGTGTTGAGGGGCTTTTCATAAGCTGCAGAATAATCGGAGCCACAGTTAAAACCAACCCTTGTCCTAAGTTATCCACATTATATTAAATGAACCTACAAAGCAAATTACATACCGATATAAGGGATTCTACACTCTGTCGAGCAGCATCAGTTATCTTTCCATCATGAACATAGTGAAGGGATTTCTTGAAATCCCTATACCTGTGGCACAAGTAATGAATTAGAGAATATGGATATGTATACCAACTGCCCACAAAAAGTCATAAGGAAAGAAATTCATACTTATGCAGAAACTCAAGACCTGCAGCAGTTTTGGATTCAGACCCCAACAATTCAATGAGCCCCTCCCATTGCTGCAGTACAAAAAGTTTTAAAGAAATGTGAGTAATTTCTTAGGATATATTTAACCCTTCATGTCAGGGATCCATAAGCAACGACACCATAGGGATGAAGTTTAATGGAAAAAACAACAGAGAATTTGATGATAATTACCTTGAAACTCTCGTCGGATATCGACTTTCCAACAGAATCAAACAATTGTTGAGCAATCCTGTTAAGGCGAACTTCATCCCGAGCTTGCTGAAGCCAGAACACTCCACTGCCTTTCCTACCATGCTTCCAGTGATGAACCCCAACAATCTACAAAATTGAAAGATAACAATTTCCAGTTTTATAAATGTCTTGCAACTTACAAATTAATTGAAGCTTAAGGTGACTTGCATAAGTAAACTAAATGCAGGATAAATATCAAAGAGATGCACTGGGAATTTCGGACCAATTTTTAGAAACTGAAGATTATGTACTGCACATTGGAGAATAAGTGAAGCCTGACACACATACCTTCAGAATGTTTGAACTAACATCGTCAAGATCGTACAAACGGCAAATCTCTATATTCTGCAGGAACTCGGAATATTTTTGCATCAGTCCAGAACTTAAATGTAAGACATGATGGACTGAACTCCAAAAACCTAAAAGCATAGTCAACAAAAACAAAAACCGGAAGAAAAAAATTAACTTCACCTTAAGCAGCGTTTCTTTATGCTGTACAGGTTGCTTGTACAACAAAATCTCTAGCAAACCCATTCCCTGCTTCATGCATGATGTCAAATAAATTGGAGCAATCTGTAGGCGTGAGAAAATCAAATTAGATAAGAAAAGACTACCATTATTTTCAGCCGTATGTAAAAATAATTATTTAACTTTGACAGTTGGCTCTTCAAGTGTACTTTCAAATACTAAAACTGAAAGAGATGAAACTTACAAGAGAATAAGAAGTTAAAATGTTAATATACATTTGGAACAAGTGATCTAATAACTAGATATACAAAATTAACTTTTTCTTTTGTAGGGTATTGAGCTAGAAAATCATAACATTGAAATTTTGAAATCCATTGACCAGCAAGAAATATATAGTAATCTTAATATACTATTACCTAACAAGAAACTTATAAATGAAAGATCAAATCAGCTAACAATGGAGGTTCATGAAACAGCAGACAAAACAGAAAACTTTTGAACTTTGAAATCAATGCATCCGAAGCTGAGTTGCTGACAACTTTTATATAAATGCTTGAACTAAGCATCTAAAGCATAAGTGACTAAGTATTTGCTAAATGTTTCAGAGAAAACTTTAAAAAACTGTCTTGTGTGTAATACATTTATATATATTCTGTGAGATAACAAAGATAGACAAATAGCAGCTTTTGCTTTCGCATTTGAAGATCCCCCATCTTTAACCTTTTACACTAATCTAAGCACCAAACCAAAATAATCAATTCATCAATCTGACTCATGTAATTTTGCACTCACTTGCCACGTCAATGGATGAGAAGATAAAACTTGAGCATAGACAAGTCGATGAAGCTCCTCTAAGCTAATTCCACCTAAGTTATGTCGCTCTTCACGTAATAGAATTTCTGCTTCGTCAGTCCCAGCAGTTAATAGTTCTACGGCATGAGCAACCATCCTACGATTGACTCGAAAGGTTAATTTGAAATTACTGTAAATATGGTAATGATATACTAGAAGGGAACATCTTTGATGCATGGCTTCTATGAACCAAACAGATAATCTGTATAATTAAAAAGGAAAGGTTTTCACTGCTCACCAAGGGCCAAATGCTTTGGAGCATTCTGCTAACACAACCTGGACCATTCAGTAAAATCGAAGTGGTAAAAACGTAAATAAATGAAAGATGAAGAACAATTTACATATACAGCAATTAATCCACATTTCTCACCTCGGTATTTTCTCCGAGAATTCCAATTATAAGTGACATTAACTTATGTTGGGTGGATACTGGTTTCAATTGAATACATTTCAAGGCTAGATTGTACATGCTCTCAAAACCCTGATTCAAGTGAAACAATTAGCTTTAAATTCAAAATCTACAGAATGGCATAGAAAATCAACAACACATAATTATTGAAAACACAAATAGCAGAAACTCATGTAGTTTAAGTTCACACACTTGCAAACCCAATGCATCAGTCACTTACAACTGTGAATGGCCTGATGTATAGCAAGTGTGAAATATACAGCTCCATCCAATGACATGTTGCAGTACAGAGACTACTTGTGTTCCCCAACATGATTTGTAATATATTTTTTAAGCCCTCCCGAGTTTGTTGGTGATCACATTGCACCCAGTATGCACTACATTCCAGCTTAGTAATCCTTGCCCGCCACGTTTCCCATGCCTAGATAGTGTATGGGCATTAACTTAAATAAGTAGAGTAATAAAGAAAAAAAATAGATGAAAAGCAAATATTAGAAGAAAATTACATTTACCTTCATAAAATCAGGTTTGGCTTTGTAGCACTCACCAAGCTGCCCAGCATCCAAGTCAGGACGCATGCGAGGCATTTTTGAAATAAGAAAAGCAACTGCTTCTACCAGCCCATTCTCAGTCTGTTAAAATTATAGTAACTAAATTAAATCATTACAAAAGCAAGGTACAGGTATATCCTAACTTCTAAAGGTACATATAGATGGAACATAAATGTGCTTAGTACACAGAGTACAACTATTTGGTGGGAGGATTTCAATTTTAATTTGGGGATACAAAAATCTAAATTATAGCAGAATCCAAATTGTAAGGACTTTTCGCCTTCCTGTTGTAGAGGAAACAGTGGCTATGAATGGGTTCATGAAATGCATTTGAATTAATTTCAAAAGTCGTTTCAGCCTTTTGGATTCTTAAACATGTGACATTTTTTCATTATGTTGAGACTCTAAAGTAATTAGCATTTTTAAATATTCAAAAACAAGTTTGGAATGACTATGGTATTGGTAATCACTAATTAATACATTTTTTAGTTAATTTTAGGCAAAACTGCAAAGATGCATGCTCAATGTCTTCCTAACTCAATGCATATATGGATTCTTACCAACCTCGCGATTGCTTATCTGATCAAGTTGATATGAGCCGTGGAGACGAAGCAGTTTCACCTGTAAGAAACATAAACCTCTCAGCTGATCATGTATATTCTTACATCCACTATTTATATTGAAATTTAACACTAAAAGTGAAAGGTGCCACTATCCTCCATCTTTTAAGAAGGAATGTAAATATGGCAGCATGTTGAAACTTCATCAAGGTGTACTCTGTACACCTTGGTCAGTGACCATGTTGAGCACTACTAGAAGGTAACAAAAGCCACCCAACAATCTAAGAGAGAGATATTGAATGCTTTCAACAAAGAAAAAGGTCGGAATCCGAAATTACTAACCACGATATCTAGCCAACCAACAGCTAATGCCGATGAGATAACCTCCCAGTATTTAGGCTCATTTTCAACTACCTGCATGGATTGAATGAAACAAATCATGTACAAAGGTAAAACATTCACTATTTAGAGAATCTTAACACTTTCCCAAAACAAATATTCACAATCATAGCACAAATATCTTCCTTTCATATTCCAATTAAAAGGTTGAGGGAAATATAAAACTCAGATGATATGGTCAAACCTGTAAGCTAACAAGCTGTTTTTGAAATTCCTGAAGCTTCGCGTGGACAGTTGCCTGTGTCCCCGAGAAAAGGCTATCATGATCCTGCCATCAGCGACAACAATCATTAGTTTGAAATACCCAAGAAACAGGCGTGAGAAATATAATGCCAAACAACATAGAAACATAGTAAAACCGAATGAAGATCATTACAGCCAACCAATCAACAAGTCGTTCGGGTAGCCACGATTGAGACTGTTTGTCTGCATAAAATATCTCCATCAGCTCCCACGCAGCTTTCAAACATGTTGGATTCTCAGTTTTCTACACAGATGTTCAGGATTTAGGATGCGAACATATAGCAAACTAAGCATTCATATAGTAGAGACTAGTTGTTTTAAGCATAACAGCACTATTAAGCATTGGTAACAACCCAAAAAGAGAAGTCACCTTTAAAACTGTCTTTGGATCTTCAATCACTGGAGTGGGGGATGACTTTTCATTACCAAGGAGTGAACTTATGTCCTTGCTAAATTCTAGAACATACTCCCACCTATTATCACATAATTTAACAATTTTCAGCTTCATTTCAAACAGGCACGATCCATACTCAATTATAGCTTCGAGAAACAACGAAAACACTTAGATTCAACAATATGCCTATGATGCAAAACCGAGAAGTTGTTTACTTGTTTACCAATCAATGTGATACGGGGAAGAAGTCATAGACATCTTCGCCAAGCTGGAAATGGAGTTTCTTCGACTCTGGAGAAGAGCATACGGAGAAACCGAACCGTACGCGATCCTCCGCATCTGCGCGTCGCTGATCTCTCCATCTCCGCTACCGAGCCTCACTTCCACAACCTCCCCACCAGCTTCTCCATCACTGACGGTTCCAGGCTGCCGGAAAACTGACACGCGGAGGGAGTTGCCCCTAGACCAGGAGATGGACAGGCGAGAAATTGGTGGCTTGAGCCCGTGGGGGAGAGGGTCAACTACAGGAGCTTCCGCGTCCGGATTAAACGGAACCAGAGCGCCGCCGGCGCCGGAATCTGACATTTTGCGGGAAGCTTCGAGAGGTCTGAGAATTGGGTGACTGGGTTTAGGGTTTTGGAGGAGTTCTGAAGCAGCACTAGTGGAGGGAGGCAGTGGGTCAGCTAACGTACGCAGGGGATGTAACAGCTCCAATTCTAAAAAATAATTGGGTTTATAATTCAAATTCGGTTAAATTAAATACATGCATTATATATAGGAAAACAAAACTGTGAGCTTGTCTATCTTCAATTTGACAGTCGGTCTTAAGCCCTTCTTCAATCACCTACTTGTCAACTGCACCTGGTTCATCGGATTTATTGTTATAGGGCTAGCGTCCGTTATTCAAGGGTCACGACTCCAGTCACTTCCTTTTTTTTTCATTTTATTTCAATGTTTTTCCTCGTAGTCCTAATGTCGCTTTTAATTTAGTGTCTGTATTTGATCATTTTATCAATAAAATATCGTCATATGCTAAAAAAATAAGTACATGCATTTATGTTTCCTACCAGGTCAGCTTCAGAGGCAGTACAAACGGAGTCTATTCTTCCGACACGGGGGATTTGTCAGAGAGATCCACTATTTCCGTACTTCTTCCTATGTTGTATGGAAGCTTTCTCCGAATTTATTGAGAAGGCCCGTTGAGAGGGGTGTATCCATAGGTGCTTGGAAGCATGAGGAGCGTCGGTTATCACTCATATGTTTTTCGCATACGGTTGTTACATGTTTTGTCAAGCTACCCTCGTTGAGGCGACATAGGTTCGAGATCTTATTGTTCTGTTCGGCGCCTGGTCGGGGCAGGTGATTAACCCCCAAAAGTCCTCAGTATTAACACCGATCTCACAACCCGCCAGATTGATGTCGGATTTTGGACATCTCAAAGACCTCGGACGCCTCTATGTACTAGGGAGTCCCGAATATGATGGGGTGTAACCGCAATCGTAGTATAGCGTCCTTGGGTACTAAGGTCCTCAAGTGGATCCGCTCATGGAACTGGAAACTCCTCTCTCATGCGGATAGGGAGGTAATTATTCGAGTTGTCCTTACATCCCTCCCTACCTATATTATGTCAATTTTTAGAGTTCCCCTCATGATCACGAATAAGATACATGTGGACTTGGCCTAGTTTCGATGGGGAGCCCGACGGACAAAGTCAGGCCCATTATCATCTAAGATTGGGCTAACCTTTACCGACCCAAAGCTTTGGTGTTGTGGCGTTCAAAGATCTACATGACTCCAACTCGACGCTCTTTGGAAATAGGCATGGAATTCGATCACCCAATCGGTCTCACTGCTGGCTCGGCTCATAAAGACTAGATACTACCCGGGGGCATGAAGGGGTACAAACCCGAACTATATATGGACAAGCGTCAGGGCCAACCATGGCTTCATTAACTCGGGGCTACGATGGTATTTGGGAGATGGGGATGCAACTATTCTAGGGACCTCGTGGCTTCAAACCCCGAACCCCTACATCCATATAGTGTCCCCGGAGCTCGACGGGATGTCAGTAGCCTCGCTCATGCTATCAGACCTCCGCCGCTAGGATAACTCTCGCACACATGTCATGTTCTCACCGAGGGACCAAGAAGCCATTCTAGTTACCCTTTGTTAGTTTCAAGGGCGACAGACTCGTGGTACTGGGCAGGAGATCCCTAAGGCAGATACTCGACTAAGGCCGGTTATCAAGCCCTCCAATCTTAACTCTAGGTGCCCTCCCAGCTTGGATTATTATCTGGCAGATACAGGTCCAACTTAGGATACACATTTTCCTGTGGCGGATCCTCACTGGCTCCCTACAAGTAGCGACAAATTTGTGTAGATGTTCCGTCCACATGTCCCGCAATTGCCCCAGATGCTGCTCCTATGATGAGATCGCGAACCATCTTTTCATCCTTTGTCCGTTTTGTCCGAAATTATTGGCTAAGATTTGAAACTATGCATGTGACCCTACTGGTTACTGATAGTCACCTAGCAGGACCATTGTGTGTAGGGGAAACCCCATGCACGGGTCACTAAAATAGCCTTATGGTTGTGGAAAATATGGAAGGCCATGAAAGCATGGGTTTGGAAGGAGGTCAATCCCTCGACTAGTAGTTTATAGATAACAGTGAAGAGCCACCTCCGAGCTTGGACGGAGGTGTTGGCTTAACGTTCCTAGGGTCGCTTGTTGTCACGAACCTCGGGGGACACAACGTGGACGCTTCCTCCATCAGGGTGATTCAAGATAAATGTGGATGGGCGATCTTTCGGGAGAGATGCCAGTCGGGGTGGAGATTTATTTGTAGGTCGAACTCGGGGACTGTCCTTGATGCAGGGAACGAGACAGTCCAACGGATATGGGACCCTAGTCTCATGGAGGCTTATGTGATTGTCGCTACTTTGGCTCTTGCCTAGGATTGGCAATGGGAGAGGGTCTCCTTTGTAGTGATGCGCAGAATGTTCTGGGACTCATTTCGACCTCTCAAATACTTAACTATCCGGTAGGGACCATCATCAGGGACATGAAAGTCATTATTTCTTTAATCGAGGATGTGAAACTCGTGTTTTTGAAAATATCAGCGAGCAAGGCCTCTCATGGTTAGCCATGGATGGAAGCTTTACGCCTGTTATTGTGGGGTCTAGGGACCTGCTCTCGGATGCCCTTAGAGCAGCTCTGGTAGATCGATGCAGGAGGCTCGTTGCAGGCGCTGCCACGCCTGATGCAACGAGTTATCGACACATGAGGCGTTGCAATTTCACACATGTTCCCATCCACAATTCACCTATTATTTCAATCTTCTTTGTTCTTTTTTTTAATGGATCCACATCTAATAATGATGGAATTGGCTCAAATGACTCCCCAAGAATTGAGAAAAATATTGTTGAAAGAATTATCAAGCGGATAAGGTGTGGCATTACGAGCCATGATGTTTTGATCGTGCTCCTCTTATTTATCTCGGATCTGCCGGCGCACAGGGGATGACGTCTCTTCGACTAGATCACATCTAATTGTGGGCTCAAACATGAGATATTCCCTTAAAGGCCATGTCAGAGGCTACGAGCGATCTATGGTCCTTAAGTTTCGGGAGTTTCCTCAACCAGTATGTATCAATCTCAAGTATTGTCACACCCGAAATACCTTGGTATGACATATCCATGGTGGTCGAACATTACTCCAATCTCGACCTCTCGCCCATGAAAGAATCTTATCGGAAACTAGGAGACCATCGAACGGGTAGACTTCGTCCACGTCAACCGTCGCCCCGTTACTACCTGTCAACGACCAACAAGGGTCACAGAAGAAGAATGAGGTAGCACATAAACAAGTGACTCCACACAACTTTTACACCTCAAGCAATTATTAGTTGCTAGGAGGAATGAATGTGTACCCTAGGTCTATATATGATTGATTTACATGGTTTTAGAGGCGGATAAGATTTTGACTGTTGGTTGAGCTCCCTTACTCCTTACTTTCCACCAAAATAGACCTTTTCTTGTTCCTCCTCCTCTTCCTCTTCATGTTCTTAAACAATTGCAGGTCCACACCAAAAGCTCCACGAGAGAGTGCTGTGAAGCTCCTTCTTCTCCTTCTCGTACCTTACTATAATATGGTGGTGGCAGAGGTTTGGTATAGGAAGGAACAAGTGTGTGTGTCTGAGGAATGGTGAGTTGCACAAGGTGTTGGGTGCACAAGGCAATGCGGATAGTGAACATGGTCACCACTCTGCTCGGGATCGGACTCATCGGTTACTCCCTCTGGCTCCTCAAGATGTGGGGTCTCGCTCTCTCTCAGATCCCTCTTCACTCTCTCAACCCTCCTAAACCATGGTATTTGATTCTCAATTGTTGTTTCTCCAAGTATTATTACATCTTTCCTTTGACCATTTGTTGTCTAGCGTCTTAATGGTGTTAATGTTTTTTTTATCATCGATAAGAGCACTCACAGTGGCATAAATAATAGACTGAATCGGGTGCCACAGTGGTATTACTCTTAAATCCGTATATCTTTCCTTAATTTTTTAGTCTTAACTGTCAAGTCTAAATGTGTAAGAATCTGTTAAAATAAATAGACTTAACAGATAAGTCCAGGGACTCTTATCTGCGTCATCAATAGGAGATGTGGTGATTCGTTGCGTGTCTCAGTGTTGTAATGAAGTTGCTCATAGCCTAGCCCAATTTATTTTTCGTAGTTCGATGGTTTAAGAGTGAGGGCCTCTTATCCCTCACCCTATTGCGTGTATTGTAAGATATGAGCTTTCCGCTTAATGAAATTCGCTTTTCTCTCAAAAAAAAGAGTCTAAGGACTCATAGATCTTGATACTAGACCCTGGTCTAAATGTCTTTACTGTTCATATATTCCCCATCCACGTGTTATGATTACAATCTCAACAAATGTTATATACATATGTGTACTATATATTTGAAATGTTATATACATTTGTGTACTATATATTTGAAATGTATTTGTGATAATAATGATTTACAAGTGTATGGTTTTGATTATTTTCAGGTTCATGTACACATGTTTATGCACGGGAATAGCTGTATGCTCCGTCGCAATATGTGGTCTAATGATCCGCAATTGTGCTCGAAACTCTACTCTCTCTATAGTATCCTTCCATTGACCTATATATATATATATAGCTCATGTTTTGATTTTGACTTGGTCAAATCCCCAATTTCAAATATGTTACTCCTTATTTTGCTTATAGTACATTGTGTCTGTATCTTCCCTGCTTCTCCTTCAAGCAGCTGTGATTGTGGTAATCTTCTACAAATTGAACTGGTCCGAGGTATGCTTTTGAACCGATGATGAAAAATAGATATTTCTTTAACGTTGTTGTTATAGTTTCTTGCCACTGTTATCATTCTTTGCTTCTTTTCGTGCTTGTGATAGAAAATCGCCGGGTTCATTGATGAAGAACACCGACAGTTCAAGAGTTTTCTGAAGCTCCAATTGACGATAAGCCGCATAATTTTGTTCACGATCCTGGTTCCACAGGTAACGCTTTATTTTAGGCCCTAAAATAGTTCAACGTCATACTTCATTGAATTCTTTACCACCCATACAACTCTTACGTGTCGTGCACATTAAGGTAGACTCACGGGCTCAAACCAATTCTGATACCATGTTAAAACTCAGTTTAATCAAAACTAATGGGTGGAAACATTAATATATATATTTATAAAATGATCGATTTATACACATAAGTCTTACGTGGGTCACACACTTCCACATTGACGAACTAAGTCATATGGAGCAACAAATGAATTTGAATCCGATCCATCAACTTCGTTTTATTTCTTCCTCGTTTATCTTTTCGATGTGATGGTTAATCTTTATTACGATGAGTAATGTGAAGGTATTGAAAACATTTTGTAGATGATTGTTTTGATGATAGCGATTGGTATGTGGGGAATGGGAAGGGAGGCAAGCCATAGCCACAATGAGGAAAGGCGACGTTTTACGCAGTCATTCTTGGAGGGATCTATTTCCGATTTGCCATATTTGAACAATCAAACGTGTAGCAAATGTGAAAGTTTCTACGTAAGCAATCCATGTGGAATATTTAGGTCTTACAATAGGAGGTTTTTTAGAATGCCATTTCGAAGAAGAATCGATTTGAGCTAGTCTATGGACTTCGCTGAGTATTACTTATAAAGAAAGCAATTCGTTGTTTTTGTCGTTCGCTAGTCTATGGGCTTTGCTGAAAATGACAATTTTGTCATTTATGTTAACGTGCTTTACAATATATATCCTCATGTATACATATATTTTGTAGTGACTTTTATGTATATATTTTTATATTAATGTTTGATAGATTTAAATTGTAGTCAAAGAAAATGAAGAGATATTTTTTTATAAGAAATAATTTATAGTAAGTTATTAATTCACCCCAAACTTTTACAATTACCTGTAGACTTAATGGTGGAACTTTAAATATGAAAGTTTAAGATTAAAGTGAAACAAAAACTAAGAAAATATTACGTTTCAAAAAAAAACTAAGAAAATAAGGCCCTAATATTTTCAGTGCCAAATATTGCATTGGGAAAGTAAATAAGTTTGTCAGAGAAAACCATATATACCATCCTACTTCGAATGACGTGCCATCAACCCATAATATCTGATCTACATTTTACAGTAAAAGACAGGAGAGTTTCTTTTCCAGGACAATCTCCCCTCATAACACTAAATTTGATGTAATCATTACATTATATTATACTACTTTATTAAGAACCACATCAAATCATTTTTTAACATGATTTATAATAAGTTAATTTATTAAATAATAACTTTGAATTAAATTATTACTGTATTCTACAATTAAAATATCTACTTATTTGATTTTTAGTTATAAAAATATGACACATTAGGGTGATGAAATAATAAACAACAAATCACGTAGTTGAATGTAACGGGATGAAGGAAGACAACTTAGTGTTACATAGCTGAAGGAGAGTCACATGCATCTAATGTGACATTGATGTTGCATGTGGATGAAAATTTCAAAGTTTAGAGGAGAGATCTTATATGATGTGTAATGCCCAACGGTATATGTCAATAATATCGTTGTGCGATTATGTCTCGATACAAATACGGTGTGTAATGTCCAATAGTGCATATCAGTAATGCCCAACAGTCGTATTTACTCAATTATTTTCGTAAGATACTATGAGAAGCCACAAATTAAAATAAATCTGACCAACTATTCAATATATATTCTTCTTTCCCATTTTTTGATATAATAGATATTCTTTTCCATTGTTAGGGAAAGTGAGCCAACATTTTGAATAAAAGGATAGATTAAAAAAACTAGAATTATAAGGAAAATGCATTATTATTTTTTAGATAAGTAATAATTAAATAGTCACAAGGAGACAGCAAATGAGAGGGGCCCACATAAGAGCTCCCATCACTCGCCGCGTATACATGTCGTGGAAGCCTTTCCAATCTCGCCGTATAAAAATGGGAACCATAAGCCAGATTCGTCAATAAAGCTACCAATACACATCTCCGAGAAAAGGCGCAGAACAAATCCGATTTCGCGTATAAAATCGCTAAGATGCGCCAGCAGTCGCAGTTCCCGTTAACCTGCACCCATTCCTCACCGGCTGACCGTCGGATCAACGCTCTCCTCAGACACCTCGACGCTCCGTCCACTCCAATGGACTCTCAGAGCCCGATCTCGGCTTCTCCGACCTCCTATGGAGCTTCCGTCTTCGCTCACGTCGTTCGTGCTCCTGAAGATCCTATTCTCGGGGTACTGTTCTTCGTCTTCCTCCTTTTGTTCTCTAGATGTCGCTCGTTTGGGCTTAGGTTGGTTAGGATTGCTGAAAACATTTGATTTCTGTGTTGTTTGGCCATGGAGAAAGATGTGATTCCGAGGTTATGAATCTCTTTTATAATCCAGTGTATTTATGTTGTTTGATTGTCGAGAAAGATGCGGAAAATGGAGGAGAATTTTGAGATAGTGAATCTTCTTTAGCTCGATTTTTCAAGTTTTGAACTAGCTCTGTTTGAGATAGTGAATTTTGAATAGATGTTGGACTTTTCAGCTGAGACAGAGATAATTGATGGGGAAAAAATGAACTAGAGAGGTAATTGTGGCGGCTGCAAGCAACCTTTTGTGGTTTCTTGTTGTGTTGGGAAGCTGAATATGACAAGATTGGGTCAGACTTGATTTAAGGTTTCTTAATGGATCAGAATTTGAATATGGAGTCGGTGGTGGTCCCAATTTTGTCTTGGTGTGTTAGCCTTGCCGTGTGTGACCCTTGTTCATTGTTCGATTAGGTTGCTCATAGAATGTTAAGAATTAATCCAGTTCATAGGCTATGATTGATTAATTCCTCTATTATGATCAAATTATTGTATTTGTGGATTAATGAAACAATGAGGAAATGAACTGATAATAGGGGAGGATCATATTTGCTAATACTAGCGAACTGTAGTTCTATTATCATTTGCGCTGCATGTGTACATTGATATGATTTTGGGTCTAAGTAGATGTGCATACTCTTTAACTAATTCTGGTTTGGTGATCGAATGATTTAGGTAACTGTTGCTTATAACAAAGATACCAGCCCAGTGAAGCTGAATCTAGGTGTTGGTGCTTATCGAACTGAGGTAACTCCTCATCCTGTTTAAATAGTTATGTTATATACACATTGTTACATACTTTACTTTGTTACTACTTGTGCACGTGGTCTTGAACTGAAGCTTGTTAGATTGGGCTTCGGTAACTCACGGCATCGTGACAATCATTGTCCTATCTATCATTAGTCTTTATAATTCCCTGAAAATAGCACCAGGGTTCCTTTGATATGCTCACAGTGAACTACTGGTTGGGTTGACTTAAATTTAAAGCATTTCTTTTAATAAATAAATAACAACCAAAAAGAGGAGTTTAGATTGCCACTTGGCCGGATTGTGCACTTGAGTTTACACAAAATGCATGCCATCAACATAAGACTGGTACAATTTTTTTGATTTGGTTTAATTGTTTGAATAACAGGAAGGAAAACCGCTGATTCTGAATGTAGTCAGAAAAGCAGAGCAGCAGCTTGTTAATGACAGGCAAGATTGTTAGCTTTCGAGAACCGACGTTGTATGTTCAACTTAAGTGAAATAGTGATTGAGATTTATATTGCATCATTTTCAGATCTCGTGTGAAGGAGTATCTTCCTATTGTTGGATTGGTAGAATTCAACAAATTGAGTGCGAAGCTCATTTTTGGTAACGAAAGGTAAAATAAAATTGTGATGAAATGAATCTAGTCCATCCTTTTTGTAAGGATCTTCAAATCCCCTTTTGCTAGCTTCATATATGGTTGTTGACTATTCGTTCTTCGAAATAGCCCTGCTGTCCAAGAAAACAGAATTACTACTGTGCAATGCTTGTCTGGCACCGGCTCATTGAGGGTTGGAGCTGAATTTTTGGCAAAACACTATCATCAGGTAAATCACTTAAATCATCACCTTTGTTTTTTCAGTTCATGAGTGATCGCTATATGGGGCCATATTGATTTCATTTATCGTATCATGCAGCGCACAATATACATTCCCCTACCAACATGGGGAAACCACCCCAAAATTTTCAGCATGGCAGGTCTATCTGTAAAAACTTATCGCTACTATGACCCATCGACACGTGGACTTAACTTCCAAGGTTTAAGATTGCTTTTGGACCTTTTTTTACATCTCCTCATATTGCAAATCCATGTAATATTTCTTTGTGATGCTTAATAGGCCTGTTAGAAGACCTCGGTTCTGCTCCATCTGGAGCTATTGTGCTTCTTCATGCATGTGCTCATAACCCCACTGGTGTTGATCCAACACTACAGCAATGGGAACAGATAAGGCAGTTGATGAGATCAAGAGGATTGATGCCTTTCTTTGACAGTGCCTATCAGGTAGGTCAAAGTGAACACATGAAGACACTTAATATTTCTATACCCACTATATGCATGTGAATAAGCAGATATGAATGTTATGCCTGTTACACAATTTCATGTCAGTGGCTTAAAACTATATCCTTTTCAATCATAGGGTTTTGCAAGTGGAAGTCTGGATGCAGATGCAAAGCCCGTTCGTATGTTTGTTGCTGATGGTGGTGAATGCTTAGCGGCTCAGAGTTATGCAAAGAACATGGGGCTCTATGGTGACCTGAGCATTGTAAGCTTCTTCACATATATAATTGTAGTTTTTTAAACATTTTTTTTTGGGGGTTTTCTAGTGTCTTCCTTTGTGAATCTTTATCAAGCTAAAATGCATGCAAGGTATTCATTATTTGCCATAGTGCTGTCTATACAGAAATGAAAAAAATAAGTAATCAAAATGTGTATGTTAGTGCAATTAAAATTTTCCTCTTGTTAGTGAATCTACTGAAAATCCATCCCTACATCCAACCACTGATTATATACTTTTCTTTCGCGTAGGTCTGTAAGACTGCTGATGTAGCGAGCAAAGTTGAGAGCCAGCTGAAACTGGTGATCAGACCCATGTATTCAAACCCACCCATCCATGGTGCATCTATTGTAGCTGCCATCCTCAGGGACAGGTAAACAATTTGAAACAGTTTCTTGACCACCATGAGGCGACTCGGAGGAATGGATTAAGTGATTAAATTTACTACTGTGTAACTTAATATATATCCTATTGGCAACGGATAGACAATTCAAAGCTGAAATCTTTGTTTGCCAAACTTTTCATTCAAAGCACTGGTGTGTTGAGAACTGCTTTTGGCTGTCACTATCATGATAAAGGAAAATAAAACCATAGTGTTAAGATTCATCTGACTGTTAAGCAATTACTTTTGGTTGGTCTTGTTTTTTTCATTGTTCAGAAAATTCAGTCTTGTGGATGATTTCCTTGCAGGGATTTGTATCACGAGTGGACCATTGAATTGAAGGCTATGGCAGACCGTATCATAAGCATGCGCCAGCAATTATTTGATGCTCTGCGTTCTAGAGGTTAGTCGTCATTATTATACAGGGATAAATTAAGTACCCTAAGGCATTCACTTTTTGCAAGATGTAACTGTCTTTTTTTATAATTGCAAAAAAGTGTCCTGGAACTTGCCGCTTTCTTGCATTGTGTAAACTGAGGGATAATTTTAGGAATAACCTTTATTCGTAAGGGGTCTTTGAGGAGTAGCAGCTGTCTTTTACCATTTTGTCGAAGTTTTAATTTTACCCTTCATGAAATCCAGATCTGGGTGGTTTTTCCCAGATCAGAACCCAAATTAGGCCCAGATCTGGAAAACGCTCATCCCGATCTGGATTTCATTAAGGGTAAAATCGAGTTTTCATTAAAAAAAAGGAGACTATTTTGCGAAGATTCTGCAAGTGAAGGTTAGATAGCAAATAAGCTTTAAAAATAAGGCTATTCCTATAATTATCCCGTAAAATTGTTTCAAAATGACGACTTTACCCAAAGGTAGTTTTTGCAAGTATCCCTGTTATATGTGGTCCTCTCTATTTGAATCCTTCTTGCACAAGTTACATTATTTTCCATGTAACAGGCACACCTGGAGATTGGAGTCACATAATCAAGCAGATTGGAATGTTTACTTTCACAGGATTGAACTCCGAGCAAGTTGCCTTCATGACCAAAGAGTATCACATCTACATGACCTCTGACGGGTAAGTGAGCTTTGCACCTCCGATTGATATCTAATATTTCAGTTAATGTAAGTATATTCCGTGGATCGAATAATTAGGCAGGCTAATAAATCTGATTGTTTTGCCCACTTGGGTTAGCTTGGTGGTGAATACCTCTTCACGTCTCACCTTTATTTGAGGTCACAGGTTCGAATCCCGGTGGGCACATTTGCTTGGGGGCAAGTGTGGGTGGTGGGTTAGATTAGGCTAAAGTAGGATCTCTCTGTATTTCTCTCTGATAAATAAATAAATAAATCAGATTGTTAAATCCCTGTTTGTTACATGTCGGTGCAGGCGGATAAGCATGGCTGGTCTAAGTACAAGAACGGTGCCTCATCTTGCTGATGCTATACATGCAGCTGTTAAGCGTGTTGCTTAAATCTGTCAAAGTCAATTAGCCCTCTGTAATAATTTCATTGTAATAATAATCATGGCCTCATTAATAAGAAGTAGAAATGAAGTGCCTGATTGAAATTATGAACTCCGTATTGAGAGCTTACTTGTGGGTTTTATGGTGATGTCAATAGTTGTTGAATCCAGAATCTTTGAACTCTGGTCATCATGTCGTGTAACCCCTGTCGATAGGTCTAAGACTAATTTCTCGCCCTGCTACTGAACATCAAAAACTTGCACACGCAAAAGAAAAAGAAAGATGATACTAACTCATATCTATCAACAAACGCATATGCGTGTATATTTCTTTACAATTTTTGAGCACAATTAAGGAAAATAAATAGAGTCATCTTAGCTATATGATCATAAAACAAAGATTCTCGACATCCAACTTGATTTGCCTGTCTGTCTGATTTCAATATGTAAACAAAATCACCAGTGTCCCAGCCTTTATATAACAACAATTACATATAACTTAAAATGTTCAACAAATGAGAACACATACATACATGATACAATCTTCAGACATTGTCAGCAAATTAGGCTTCAGATGTGTTGAGCATTGCCTGCAACTCTGAAATTACTTCCCCTGCAAGTTCCTTCGGACATTGTCTGCAGATTAGGCCCTACAGATACGTTGAGCATTGCCTGCGACTCTGAGATTACTTCCCCTGCAACTTTCTTGACCATGTTTGCAAGCCAAGGTGATGATGCTGAACCACTACCGGCAGCTCTTCAGTAGATAGGACGATGAGCTTAAGTCACTTGCAGGTTGCCCGGTCTCTTCACCTTTCCCAGGTGTCCCACATTCACTGAAGTCCAGAACACGGCGCTCTGTCTACAAAAGGATTCGTACAAATCAATCATTTAATGGATAATACAATAATTACAATAAACATGCCATATAATAAGTGTTCTAGACAAATCTAGTTTCTTTCTTATATATTTCTGCAGCACCTAGACTTTTTTCCAGTGCTCAATGGTAGCATTTTAGCTTCTGGCATAGTCTCGTGATTACAGAATACTGTGTTATTTGATGATTTCCTAATAGTTAGATACCAATTCCATGCTGGTCATTAGAACTTGGGATAATGGCAAAAAAACACCTTGTACTACAATTTTTTTTGCAGGTTGGTACCTTCAAATTGTTCTTAAAGTGACAATTTTGATAGTGGAATTGAAAGAAAAATTGATTGTTTATATATGTTTTTTACTTTTTAAGTTTAATTTAAAACTTCAAGGGCAAAATAGTCTTTAGAATAAATTTGAATAATGTCTTAAAATCATGGTAGTACAAAGTACATTTTTGCCATTATCGCTTAAAACCTTGAATAGTAAAAACAAAGTTTTCAGGAACTCGTACCATAACATTTACAGCCACTTGAGAATCATGATTGTTGACCCGGTTGGGATCGTCAAGTTGTATTCCTTTAAGTATTGATTCAGGAGTTTCATTACCCAAAACCTCCAAGGCATCAGCATATGCAGAAGCACTGTGTTCATCTAACTGTTTCATCAACCCAAGGGCGTCGTAGCTTCTATCTCCCGGGCTCATAAAATACCCAATATCCTGCAAAATAAATTTCAAGCATTTAAGAAAACAAACACCCCAAGAATGGGATTCAATCAAGGAAAGTAAATAGTCTAGTACCTCAACTGTTATTTCTGTATCAATCCTTGGGCCGGGTATGAAAGAGTTGATAAACCAGCAGGGTGACTTCCATGCTGAAGGGGACTCAAGACTTCTCTTAAATGGTGTATCACTGAATCTAAGAAAAGAAGGCAATGTTAGAAACAGTCAGAAGAACAGATACTTCAAAGAATTTCAGATGTATGACAAGAAATTAGAGAAGGTCATTCCTTATGCTTACAGGGGGGATAAGAACTAATAGGAGGTATAGAGATGTATAACAAGAAATTAGCAGGTGATTGCTTATGCTTACAGGGGATAAGAAACTGATGGGATGTGTCATGGTTATTAAAGAATGATAGGTGCAAGCATAAAAGAATCAGCTGACTCACCAATCCAATTGATAAATGAAAAAAATAAAACATTAAGAAATGAACTCAGAAGAAGCAGCAGGATCTTACATGCTAAAGTTTTCATAACTGGTATGATTTACAGCCTCAGAAGTAGTCTCCATGGTAGCTGATGAAACTGGTACCGAGTTACCGAGTTTTTTTCTGCAAATACTAGGGGAGATAACAATGGATAGGCATGGATTTCCCGATGAACACTTTGGAGGGACGGAGAGTTTAGTTGCACTTCCCAAAATTTGATTAAGCTGGCTCTTTGGAGTTTTAGAACTTGAACCCGATTTGCCTCCTTCTGAATCATTTTGATTAGGCAAAAATAATCGCTGATCATTTACATTATGTTCGGCTAGGACTCCAGAAGTATGTTGTTCCTGAGTAGAAAACAAAAAGGAAGCGAATATTGAAAGATGGCAACAGTTAGTCCTGCACACTTGGAGATTACAGATAGTAATAGAAGAACCACAAATTACAATCACTGGAAGCGAAAAAAGAAAGTTCACAAATACGAAATTAGTCCTACAAGTACTTAGATCTTCAAACACAATAAAATAACTAGCATTCCATAATTATTTCAACCTTGATGCCAAAAAAATACGTAGACAGGGAAACCTCACCGTTTCAGTAGCAGCTGCAGAATCAACCTTAGTCTTGTTATCACCACATTCAATAATTGAGCCTTGGTTTCCCTGGGAACTGCACTTATCAGTATCTTTTGTAGAGATCTTCTCATCTGGAAGTGTTGTGCAGCCTACTTGTCTCCCTTCAAAATCATGGGCCGTATTTTCTTTATTTTCAGCTGAGGATCCTGAGATCCTTTTCTGGGTAGATGAAGGAGATACCAGTGATACTGTGTCATTCTCATCAAATATGACATCTAACCGAGAAAAGTCTCTGGCTAAACGGGATGTCTCTTCGGTTTCCAATCTTTTCTCACGTCTCCTGTCTGATAAGGGTGATAATGGCGACATTAACTCACGATATCGTTTCTTCAAAATAGATGGTGTACCCGCAAAAGTTTTAGCAGCACTTTTAAGCACAGCATCTGGGCTATCATCTCCAGATGGTGAATCCCACAACCTGAATGGGCTTACACAATTCATTGATGATGACATCATCAACTGGCGGATACCAAGGGGGCTATATTCTTGCTGCATATCATTACCTGATTGGGCAAGCTCACAACTAAAAAACGGAACATCAAGACTTGGAAACCGAGGAGGCTCGTAATATAAAGCTCCTACATCCTCCTGTTTTGTATGCAGATCTGATCTGTGATCCAATGGACAGCTTTGCATTGTATCTGATCCTGAGCCAAAAGTATTCACGGGGACTAGCTTTGAAGAATCTTTCGTCAAATCTGGTTGTTCTTGTGAGCCACTATTATGAGTATCCTCACAAGGAGAATCAGGTGAGTCATTTGTATAGATAAAGCCATCAGGTACGGTTGAACCAAACTCTTGTTTAGTTGAAAAGGAGTGTTGACTTAAATGATTAGGTTCACCACCATATATGAGTGTATCACCAGCAGAAAGGAGAGGAGGAACAGGCATAAAAGGTTCAGATATTAAGAGGTTTGATGAAGAATCTGAGTGTCCACCTAAGTCAACCATGTTTGAACTATTTGTGAGGTCCACAGAGGCAAAACATCTGTCAGTGGCACCCTCTGAAAATAGAACCCTGCAGCATTCATCATCAGATATCAACATGTGCTCTGACTTAAGAGAATCCATGACCATATGTCTCATGGAAGTAGAAACATGCCCCACGGGAGTTTGATATTGAGCATTTGCAACTCCATGGTTAGCACCAATACATTGATTCTGGATGCTCGACGATTCCTGCTCTAGTCCCAGTGAAGAAATATTATGCAAATCATGTAAAGTGAACTGGTAATCCCCATTTGCAGAAGTCCCAACATCATGTGAGAAATTCTGCTCCATGAACTTCGAAGAGCAAGGTATTTTACAGGGCATATCAGGAATGGAGAAAGTACCATCTGCAAAGGAGGGATAATATTCTTCCGTACAAGACGGTTGATTGCAGTTTTCTTCCTTAACAAGTTTAGGTTCTCCATTCAACTGGAATTCCGACCTTGAAAGTAAGGCAGGATTAGCAATTTCACTTGCAGGCTGTGAAAATCGGATGGCTGAATCTTGACTACATTCTGAAATTTCCTCAGCTTCAATCCCACCTTTGGGACCACTATCATCTCCACTGCTCTGCATTCTAGTTTATTTTGATGTCCGACATGAGGCAGGGATTGAAACTGTTGGAGTAAACCTGATGCTAAGTAAGAGTCTAACTTCTTTTTAACCGAACTGTTCCAGTGGTTTTTGATAGCATTGTCAGTCCTGTTCATCAAACAAGCAATATGCATATATCACAACTTGTACAAAAGAAAGAACAAGTGTGTGCATTATCCTAGTTAATACACTAAATTTTACGACATATCCAAGCTAAACAAGAATATAAGAACAATAATGTCTAGAGGGAAAATTATGTGCTTGAAGCTGGTAACATAATGATGAATTAAGAGGATAAGGAAATCTCCAAATAGGAGTAAATTAATCAAAACTGTTTACTCTTCAAATAATGAATAGGTGTACCTTCCTGGCAAGAATTTTGTTAGCTCAGCCCATTTATTACCATAAATCTGGTGGGCATGAATCAAGGCCAACTCCTCCTCCTGAGTCCATGCCTCCTTGTTTATTGCCGGATTAAGATGATTATGCCACCTAAAATTAGTATAGTTTATCAGGATCCAGATCACCCTACAATTTCTAACAAAAATAAGACACGAACCTCTACAAACGGTAGGCTATCACCCCTTGAATGGGTTAATACAGGGTAGGATATGAGGGGATGAATTTAAACAAGTCATACTACTCTTACTCATCTTTATTTTTTTTTACAAAGAGCCACATAGGACACTCATTGATAGATGCAGGGAGTAGCAATTACATCTTAGAAAAACAACCCATCATATAAGCCAGACAACAAAGCTCTGTGAATACCTTTCCCGACATTGCTTCCCTATACGTCCAGGTAAATGTTGTGCAATAGTGGACCATTTTTTTGGCCCATATCTGCCTACTAATTCAACAATTTTTTCATCCTCCTGTTTACAGTAAACAGTAAGTTGATAGTCTAATTCAGCAAAGATGATGGCCAAGGTAGCAACATAATGAAGGAACTGACACAGAATATAGTAAATTACCTCTTTGGACCATGGACCTTTAACAAGCTCTGGATTCAAAACCTTCTGCCATCTATGCAGGCATTGTACATCAGTCCTATCCTTAAAGCACTCAGCTACAGCAAACCAATTTTATGATAAATCAATATGTATGGTTGAAAATAAAAGGTCATGCCAACTAAATAAGAAACGTAAAAAGACATTTTGTTGAAAATCAGACTATATATGGAGAAGCATGTGTAAAAAGTAGGATACAAGCTGCAAAGCAGAAAATAGTCTATGCTCTGATCAATACAAGTGATACCACAAAACAGAGAAAACTAAAATATGTTTTATCCTCAAGATTCATCACGAAAAAACACATGGTGCTGGTAGACATAAATAAAACAGTTAGTCTCACACTCATACCTATCTTCTTCCAGTTTTTCCCCTTGAAACGCTGAACAGCCTTGCGTAGAATTTCATCCTGCAAAACTCAGCATATTAACACACATTACGCTGAAGGAAAGAAAGTGTATGGTTATCTATAGGATGGAATAACACACATTACACTGAAGATAAACTTAAATATTAGTTATGCAAATAAGTATAAACATTAAACAGCCAAAAGAACTAAACCATAAGTATATATGCTAAACACATATGTATGCATGAGGAGATAATTAAGTCCAATGACATCATGATAATTAACATGTTGACAAGATGATACGTTAAAGGAAGACATACAATAATTAAATGGTGTACTATATGCATGAGTATGCACGACACAATCGCTGGAAAAGAATATGTAGCTAAAACTTATGAATTACAGACTACCTCTTCAGCTGTCCACTGTCCCTTTGTGGACCGCCTTGTGGGACCACTGGTCCTCCTACAAAAGGACATCATATTAAGTAAAGTTAGAGCTAGATATAAACATCATTCTCCATATGAAAGAACAAAAGACTGAACATAAAATTAATCAAAGAGCTCCATGCACCTGTGGGTAACGAAACCAAGATTCATTTCAATGGGCAAAAGAACGGCAACATAAGAATCAAGAGGTCATATTTGGTTCTCAAATCACAACTGAAGTTGTAGTTGTTTACAAGTTAAAAAACGAGAGAAGTCAGAAAATCACCCATGTGGAGGACGCATATTCTGAACACTGTCGCTGACCCCATTTGAAGGAGAAGAAAATGCCCCGTCACCTTCCATAGTTGCTTGACAAAACGGTAAAGTTGCATACCCCAATTTCAACAGGACTGCAACTCTCTCCGCAATTCGTTCTCCAAATCATTATCAACTCTACCCAAGAGTTTTCTTTCCCCCGGAAAGACCTACATACTAGGAATAGCAAGAGACGTCAGCATGGAAAAGAGATCTCCATTGTTGACAAATAGATCATAATTTTCCTGGCATTTGTGAGACCCAATTAACAAGCTATCTTATCTGGTAACTTGAAACTTCTATAAGCACATATCTAAATTCAAATTGGGTTTCAAGTATCTGGAAATGTTGTAAGAAAATATAGGCACTGGATCAACAACTGAAATTGAAGATATGATCAGTAAACACAAATTTCAAATAACTCACAATCGATCATCCTCCTGAATACACCAACTTCCCAAAACAAGGAAAATCGGCAAGTAATTCAGCACAAATTTTGAATTCCAAACTTGGAAAGAACCAAGGCTTCTAATCACACATTTTTACAGTAAAAATTCAACCCAACGAGAAGATCGAATACACAAATTTCAAATTCCATCAGCATTAATCCTACCGAACCCAGAACTACAACAAAAAGGAAGAATTGGGAACCCACGAGAAAATGCTCGACTAAAATCGAGAGATGGATCGCAGAAAAAAGAAAGTTCCGATTCAAAATCAAATTTGAATCAAACAACTCACCGAGCTGAGCTTGAAGAAACAAATTGTCCTCGATGGTACGGTCAATGCCGGGCACACTTACAGATCCAAATAGACCTCCGAAAATAGAATGGGAGATCTGCGAAGGCACAGTGATGAAGAAGAATCGAGGGATGGAGTGAAGAAATGTTCTAGAGAGAGAGAGAGAGAGTGAAACGGTCCTGAAGGAGAGAGAGGTATTCAAAATTGAAGGGGCGGACAATAGGAGTATTCAAACCCTATGGGTTAAATGTCGATCACCTTTTCGGCCTATCGTCGGTGAGACTTTTCGTCAATTTCAAATCTCAGCCGTTCATTTTTTAAAACTCCAACCAACGGACACATATTTTAAAAACAAAAAAAAAACTTGTTTTTTCCTCTTATTTTTCTTTATTATAATTTACTACTCCAACTTATGAAAATGGTTTTATAATTATGCACAATTTTATTCTTCATTGTACTTCAAATTTTGAAATACATGTTTAATACATAAAAAATACACAAATAAAAAAGAGAGAATCCAAGAGGTACATACAGATTTTGTCCTTGTATTTTTGTCCATTTAGTAGGTAGGTGTTGTGGTGCCATTTAAAAGAGTATATTTGGGTCTTGACTTTTGGAACTTGTGATATCATTAACTTGAGAATGTGGCAATCATAGATCCCCCTACTTCTGATTCAAAATAAACTTCACATTTTTTGAATTTTCTAGGGCTGCACTTTATGGGAATATCCTATCATTACAAAAATAAAAATTTGAATGCTCAATTTAATCCAATTAATCTTCTTTATTAAATAGTTTTGAATTTTAATTGCAACAAACCTGCAAAAAAAAAAAAACTATTTTTTTGATTGTTAAGATATGTAATTACCCCAAAAGATATTTTGAAGGCTTCAACAAGCTAACCAGAAACCTTCATCCTATCATGCATTCCTATTTTCCAACAAATTAGTGACTTAAATTCAACTCTCATTTCATGAGAAAATTCACAATGCATAGCGCAACATCCACATTTGATATGCAGAAATAAATTTTCTATATATAAAACTATGAGTTGTAACAATTTAAACACGATTACAAAACCTGAAATAAATTCAAAGTTAAATTTAGCATACAAAGACATAATGTTGTATTGTATACTAGGCAGCGCAAAAAATGAAGTCATAACTCTAAGAGAAGATTGAAGTGCCAAGCACATAACCCCGTTGAGTTAGGCTACTTTCTGGACCTTGTTAGAGCGGCCTGAATCAGAATGGTTATCTCTAGAGCGACCACGTTTTCCATCAAAATCCCTCCCGCCTCTATTGAATCTTCCTCCCCTGAAATGAAGAATTAAAAAGTGTAGTTCTCTGTTTCACATAAAATGGTGGAAGTACTAGGATGATATATGCATAATACACACCTTCCCCGGTTGTTGCCCTTGAAATTGTCCCTGTGCTTATCTTGATTGCCACGTAGTAGGGTCCAATACTCACGTTCTGCATCACCTGATACAAAAAGCTTTCTTAGTATCAAATCTGACCATGTGAATAAGGAATGAAGAAGCCTACATAAATGGCCAACTTCCGGCCCTCTGTACATTTTTGCAGTTCCTATTTCAGATATCCTCATAATGTACAGTACAGAGCCGATAACATGACTACTACAAATTCACGATGCCTATCCACTTGAAAACACAATTGGCTAGAACCCGTCACATTCTTAATAAATATATATGAAATCTTTTTTTATGTTCTGCCGAAAAGAAAATGAAACAAATGCCTTCTTTTAAACTAGTGAAATCAACAGATTCAAGTTGCCAGCCACGCTTGGGCTTGCAAATGATACTCATTTTCCTAAGTAATGAAAACCTTAAAAAGGATGCTTAGTACAGCAAACTGAACCAAATCAATACTATTTTACTTACCAGTTACTGGTTCCAAAGTAGCAACAAAGTTCTTCACGATTAAACCTCCTTCCTCTGTAAGTACTGCAGCGGCACGAGCTTTCTGGGCTGCTTCTGGTTCTTCGAACCGAACGTATCCTGTTTCTTCTCCCATCATGAAATCAATAAACTAGACAAAAAAACACAAATGAGAACAACGCTTGTAAGGACAGACTAATAAAGCACAAGAACTGATAGTCAAAATCCAGACTAGCAATGCTTTGAAGAATGACAAAATACATTTCTACCAACAATATTAGATTAGCATCTTTCAGAATGTATGCATTGAAAACGCTATATGATTTGACAAACAAAATCCTAATAGCCAGTCATAATAGGAAGGAAAAAAGGTATACTGTTCACAAATAACATAGTTTCTTGGAAAATCTGTGGTCATAAGCACCAACTTAGAATCCATGAGATAAAGGTTAAACTATAGACACACCACACATTGATGGAAACAAAGAATAGTACATCTGTACATATGATTCCATGTTAACAAAACGGTCGATAAAGAATTATCAACCTAGGAATAGAAGAACAGAATCAAGGTGTTACCATAACAGCACCGAATTTCATGAAGAGAGTCTTCAGATCTTCACGCATTACAACATCCATGTTGTTTATGTAAGAGGCAGCTGTAGGTCTTTCTTCTTTCTCATCACCCTTAGCGAGCTTTTCAGATGAATTTTCTTCTTTTTCGTCACCCTCAACAAGCTTCTCGGATGGCTTTTCTCCATCTTCAGTTTCAGTTCCTCCACTCTCCAATCCATTTTTCTCATCCACCTTTTCTGCACTCTCTACAATATTTTCCTCGATTTTCTCTTCATTACCATGCTCTGTGGACTTTGGCTCTCCATCTGGTTTGCAAAAACTTCCACCATCAGTTTCTTTACCACTGTCTACTGTAGAATCTCCGGTTTTCGAGCTCTTCAACTTAAATGCAACAATCACACCCTTGGGATAGCTACCATAATTGTCAAAGAAACAATTAGATTGTTAAATGGTTATCAGGAATGATGTGCATTGCATAGCTAAGGTAATTACTTACGTTGGTTCAGCATTAGAATTCTTCTTGCCATTGTTTGAGGGGCGGTAGTTCTGGAATTTTTCTGCCAATTTCACTCTTTCAGCATCGAAGTCCTTCCTGGATTGGAAAGTCCATGCATTATATGTTAAGGTGCAAGCCAATAGAATTATATACATACAGAACAAACCCTAGAAGAAACAATATTAAACATTAAAGGAACTACTAGTGGAGATTAAGATAATTAGCAATTCAAAGCGAATTAATCAATTTCAATAGAAAGCAGAAGGGAAAATCATAGATCCTTACACTTGAAAACACTTCCTTTTGGACATCGAAAACTAACCTCGTGCAAATTACACTTGCACAAGAAAATAGACCATGATGCAATATGTTTTGCATTAATTATTAAAATCATGTAGAAATTAATCCATTTAGCAGAGAACAGAGCATTACATTTACGAAACGCAATCGATCACATAATTAATTGTCAATCAGCAATGCTTAAGTTAATACTATTATTCAGATCCGCGATACTAATACAAATATATATGATCAAAATCTCATAACAATGCACAACAATTTCCAACTAAATTAATTCAAGTTTCTGGGTAAAAATAAATCTTACTTCGGAATTAGCTCTAAGTTGGCTCCACCATACACCAACTTTTGTTTCAGAATCTTTTCAGCATCTTCTTCTGTTGAGAACTCAACCAAAGAAGATCCACAAAACAACTTATTATCAGCAACATGACGAGGCAACCTAACACTGTTCACCTGGAAATGATGGATAACAGATTAGGAAACCAGGAATTACGAAGGCAACAAAATAATATTTAGAACAGCAACAGAACAAAAGGGGAACCCAATACCGTCCCATATTGACCAAAGAAAGACTGCACGTCTTCAAGCTTCACATCATAGGGTAATGGTGATGCAGCTACGGTTTTGGCATCTAATTGCTCTATTACCTCTTCTGGCTTAGGAAGTTCTGTAACCCTGCCCACCTTCTTTCCTGAAAGGAAGGAACCAAAAATTTCTTTAAACCCATCACCCAAAAGTTGTAGTCTCGCACTCAAGAGTAACAGAATTATCCTTGAACCGGTTTGTCCGTAAAGGACCGAAATAACAAAAGCAGCTTCTAGCTAAAAATCATCAGTGAACTATTAAATACAACTAAATTAGTCCCTATACTGATGATATTGCCACTATAGTCCTTGATTCCATCCAAATTGGTTAAAAGTTACATTAAGATGGTCTAATATAAGGACTATTTTAGCAATTATCCCTATGAAAACATGAATTCTACACCTTGGACATTAGCAAAAAAATACCCAAATACATGCAATGCAAAAGATCTAGCATTTGATAATTTCCAGTTGTGACGAGTATACTGACCATCCTCAGAAATTTTAAGGAAAGTGGACTTCCGCAGAGTATCAGCAACGGATTGGACTGTGTCTTCCGGCACCTCCTCAGGCTTGAGGTTCCCCAAATTGAGATGAGTTCTCATCCGAGAAAATGAGCATATCAAAGGCAAGCTAACCACTATTGATCCACATAGTTAAGGACAACGATAACAGCAACAACATGAAATAAGCAGTAAGAATAGACCAAGTTACATAAAGAAGGACAAAGGATACTGCCATCTTCGCTCTCACTGATGGTTTTTCTGAGAAAACCATCCCTCGGAAGATTGCTATCACTGAAGTAGAACTCTACCTGAAAATGTAAACAATCAATACATACATATATGAGTGTGATGGATTTTATATGGGCCTGATAGATTAAGGAAAGCAAATTCGAACGAACAATACTGATTGAGATTTGAGGAAGAGAGGGAAGAAGAACCTGGCGAAGAACTTTCTTCACGGTTTCTTCACTCAAGGGAGAAGGCGTCGCCATTTTCGTGAGGTTGGGAAGAGACAGTCGGAGAAGGGTTTGGGATTAGGGTTTTTCGAGGATAGCTCGAAACTGTTGAAAGAGTTCTGAAAATGAGCAAGTAGCTTCAATTTATAGTGCGGATCCAGCAAGTGAAACTGTAGCACACACGTCGCAAACATGTAGTTTATTCGGTTTCCACTCGGACCACTAAGGGCCCATAGAGCACGTACAATGCGAGGGCGTGTCCGCGC
>JAYMTN010000008.1:0-31139 GCA_036897425.1 Erodium trifolium
GTACACTGCCGGGTGAGCGAAAAGGCGCGACATTTTTGTCGTCGACTTTCCGTCCATCAGTCCATACCACCGGGCTTAGGGTATTTATCCCCAAGCACTATACCTAAGGGCGCCTTGTCTCGAGGAAGAAGCCTGATTGTATCCACGAGCACTGTATCTAAGGGTACATGACTTCGGACCAGCACCTAGGCTAAAAAGGTAGACCCCGACTTGAAATTTTGGTGGCCGACCAACTCTCTGGAAGCAAGTAAATCAAAGTTCCAGGGTCCATTTCGTCTGGGCACATAGATGGAGAGGGATCTGGTGTTGGAGGAGTGAAGATGGGGTCTGCTGTTGAACCCCGAGATGATCAGGCAAGGGCTTGTAAGCAGCCTCACTAGGGGGATGTTAGGTTCCTTTGGCTTCAGGGACTGGCTCCGGGAGGGGTCCCTAGTGAAAGTCATTTCTCTTACAACTGATGCAGTCTAGGCTCAGGCGTTTGAGCATGACTTTAAGTTTCGTTTTCCAACCCCCACCTTTCCTTCATGCCTATGTAGCGTTTCAATATCGTCTATGACAATTATAGTGTTAAAAGAACTGCGAACAATTATGTTCTATGTATGTTCTTCTTTAGTGGTAAAGGGGAATGTTTTTCCTGTCACACCCTTTTGTAGTTGAGTTCCGATTTTAATAAAATTTTACATTTTAATCCCAAAAAAATGGAGGATTCCTCTTTGTTCTTTAGCACCAATACGTCAACAAACATAAAAAATATGGGGATACAACTTTTAGGGATCAAGGAATTAGTCCTAGCCTCCTTGTATATGGGCGTCTCCAATATAAAAGAAAGAACTAAGACGAGCAATCTACACATTATCTTGACTCGTATGACAAATAGAGATTCCGAGAATGGGATGAAGAACCCTTGTCAAAGGCGGGAAGGAAGTTTTGGTCAAATCGTCCTCCAGTCCATTCCCACATATGCCATGAGTGTCTTCTAGCTCCCGAAAGGGCCTCATCAACAAGATGAACTGAGCACTGGCCAAATATTGGTGACAAACGTCGAGTGGTAAGGAAACCCTAATTTGGAGATCATGGTCCAGCCTGTGCAAACCAAAAGAACTAGGCAGACTGGGTATCCACAACTTGGGGGATATCAACAAATCTCTTTTAGGGAAGCAGTTCTGGCACTTTGTCGCCCATGAAATTTTTTTTGGTAGCCCGAGTCTTCAGAGCTTATTACTACCCCTCGTCCTCAATCATGGAAGCATCAATGAAAAACGACCCATAGTTCTGTCTTGAAAAGTATCACCTCGACCAGGCCACTGATACATAAAGGAGCCCAGTTAGCCATTGGGTCGAGCTATTTCACATATATCATTGAGTCCAAGTCATACAAGACCAGTTTTGATCGAAGCACATGCTATCAGGTGTGCGCTCCAATGATTCTTTAATCACCCCGACCCTTAACAAGGATCAGAAGTGGTTGTCGAGTAGTGTTAACAGAGAGAAAATTTCTTTTTTCCTATAGGAGTACTAGTTCAAAACTGTATAAGGCTTATGGATTGAATCGAGAATGTGTAATCTAAGTTTGTCAAACGAATAACGAATCATTCTACTCACGGGCTTGTTCTGGGGTACTGTTTTGGAGTGGATCAGACACTTCATCTTTTGATCGATATTTAATAATATTTGATTTACCTTTAAAAAAATGGACACAAAAATCATATGAATTATAATGACTTGAAAGTTGGGTTTGGTAAGAGAAAGACGGTTTATTTAGTCTTGACCTATAAACATGTATTTATAAGGTTTGTTTAGTGTTCATTATCATTGAAGTTTTGCATAGAAAACGAAATAATATAAATTATAACGATTTGAAAGTTGGGTTTGGTAAGAGAAAGACCATTTATTTAATCTTGACCTATAAACAAATATAGGGTTTGTTTAGTCGTTATTCTCATTGATGTCTTACAGCCGAGATAACACCAAGCAACGTGGTGTTTGAGTTGCAATATTAGCTCTATAATTAGTAGTTTGGAATGTGATTCTGTTTCCTAGCTTATTTTCATCTCTCTCGTTTTGTCCAAAAATAAAAAACAAATGAAATAAATATATAGGTGGAATTAGGAAGGAAAAAAAGTGGAATAAAAAAGAAGCAAAATGAGTGCGGTTAGGTGCTAATAGTTTTGGACTATCGTGATCCACATACATACATATATAATACCAAATTCTAGGCTTTCACATTCCTTGCAATACAAGTACTTGACATGTCGAGACATTGAAGTGATACTGAACTTAATCATGATCATGAATAATCACTGTCAAGATGCACAAGTCATGCCCAACTTAATCATACGGTCAACGCCAAACATGGTCAAATCAGGCATGATTATTCTTTACAATCACTTTGTTTCATGCTTGGAACCAAAAGCATAAAAGGGTCGGTCAGTCACGATGGCCCCAACACCGCGAAGCCCAATAAAATTGGACTTGGGCCCATATTATCGTGGCATCTTTTCTAGAAGCCCAATAAAATTGGACTTGGGCCCATATTATCGTGGCATCTTTTCTAGAAGCAGAGTAGACAACAAGAGTTAGAGTACAGTTTCGGACATACATTAACTATCTCTGCCCAATCGCAGGTTACTCGAGTTCTGTCCTGAGTTCTTTCCTGATCTGCTCCGAGTAACTGGCATTTTATTACATCACATGCCATAAATAAGTTCACTGGATTAAGATTAACTAATCCTTAATGTTAGTTGATGGTAACTGTCACAGGTTAGTTGACTTCTATACAGGATTTATGTCAACACAATTAATTCGAGTTGCCAAAATTAATTTTTGGGAGGAAAGAACGGTTTGTTTCTTTACTGCTGTTGTCCGAATTTGGGGACAGTTTTGGTAACGGATTTGATGAACTTGGGTCGGTCATTTAATTGGAGTTTTTATTTCTCTCTCACTTTTGCTGGTAGTATTTGTAGAGAAATGTGGATATATCACTCTCACCACGAATCTTTTAATATATATTGTAATAATAATAAATTTTAAAATATATTTCTATCGGGAATTAACAAATATGTTACTTGCTAAAAATATATATCAAATTTAAACAAATAAAAAACATTAATTTTTTTTATCAAATTTAAATCGTTATTTTCTTCTCTTTTTTAATGATAGAGACTCATTAATTTGATAAAGATTATAATATGGCAGAAACACAAACATAGGACGGGTGTTCGGAAAACCTTGACTTTACTAAATCAATTACAATTTTCAATAAAATTCATATAGATTAAATTAAATAATCATATTGAAATATTTTCATTAAGAAAGTAAAAGAAAATCTAAGGAGATAAAAAAAATCTACGGAGAGAGAGAGGGGTAGGTAAGTTACCTGTTGCAATCTTATGGTGAATTTTACCCATTTATGGGCAGCGAATCCAAGGAGGTGACGTGTCAGTTTCAGATTCTTCTACTGAAAGCAAAGACCATTAATTATGTACACCAGTCGGTTATCGCTTGGTCAATTACCCCTAATTTCTAGGAATTTACTTTAAATAAAACTATAATTATTTTAACTCCTTCGATGAAAAGAAAAGAAAAAGTAAAAATACGAAAATGCTTCAATTTTTTCATCACTGTATTTAATCTAATTGAAGTGTGAACAAAACCCTAAGGGTTCTTGTAAGAACCAATCGCCGCCGGATTCATCTCCACCGTCATCTCTATCTCACCGTCTCATATCTCCTTTGATTTCTTCACACCCTTCTCAATATCACCGCACTGTTTTTTTTGCTGTTTTTTCGCAACTATCTCTTCATTTTCTGCTGATTCTGGGTGTGACGTAAATTTTGTGCCTGAACGGTGGGTTAGAGCTGCTCCTGATTTTATTTCTGTTTAGTGTCTGATCGTGTTTCTGTCTGGGCGTGCTTCGTAGCTCTTGGCAGATGGGCGCAGTAGCGGTTTTGGTGGCCAAGGAGAGTCGGTTTTGATCACTATAAAGTGGGGCTTTTCATGTTGTAAATATGGGTCTTTGCTGCTCTCTTTTTTTCCGGTAAAAGTTTTAATTTTGAGTTATTCTTAGGGTTTTGGGTTTGATTTTAGCTCTTGGGTCATGATCAGTCTGTAGTTCTTGTTGGGGGTTAACGATCAATTTTAGTTTTTTTGATAATAATGTTATCTGAATTGGGAAGGAGACCGATGTTAGGAGGTAATGATGGATCTTTTGGGGATGATTTGGATGCTGAGATTGGTATGCTCCTAAGCGAGCAGCGTGGGCAAGAGGCCCATGATCATGAACATGAACTCAATATGATTAGAAGTGGCTCTGCTCCTCCTACTGTTGAGGGTTCATTGAACGCTGTTGGAGGCTTGTTTGGTGGAGGGGGCGGAGCTTCTTCTGTTGCCTTTTCCGAGTTTGCTAATGCCTCAAATGGACATGGGTTTAACTCTGAGGAGGATCTTAGGTCTCATCCAGATTATCCTAACTACTATTACTCGAATGTGAATCTGAACCCGCGACTTCCTCCGCCATTGATGTCCAGGGAGGATTGGAGGTACGCTCAAAGATTGAAAGGAGGGAGCTCAACGTTGGGTGGGATTGGAGATAGTAGGAAAGTGAATAGGGTTGATAATGGTGGCAATAGATCACCATTTTCTATGCCACCTGGTTTTGATTCCAGGAAACATGAGACTGATGCTGAGGTAGAGAAAGGTCCTGGCTCTAAAGAGTGGGGTGGGGATGGGCTGATTGGGTTATCGGGATTAGGTCTGGGAAGCAAACAGAAGAGCCTTGCTGAAATTTTTCAGGTGATTTCTTACTCATCTTAGTTCATTGTTATGCATTAAATTCCAATCTTGCTTGTCAACACGCTTCCTGGTTTTGTCTTATAAGCTTTAGTTGTTGACTATAGTTTGGGCATCAATGTATTCGTCATTCTTGGATTGTTGTATCTGGCTATTATTTGTTCACATTGATGTTTGGTATGTAATATATATCCCATCCATTTGAAACAAACCAAGTCATTAGATTAGATTAGTATAGTGTATATTTGCTAATTAATTTAGGTGCTGTTGTCGCCATTTAACGGACAATATGCCATGCCTTTCCTGGCATTTTCATGATATTAAATGTGAGTCAGTTACCTGATTGTGCATTTATGTCTGAACAACAAATTAGGAGAACATGCCCCGAAGAGTCATGTGAGTATGGGAATTATTCATCTTCCTGAATTCTCTGAAATGTAAAAATGCTAAATTGTTGTTTTAGATGTCACAACACATCTGTTCCCCCGAGCCCTTGACAAATAGCCCAAGCATTGAAGGGGTGGGTTTTTGTATGCACCAGCCTTAGATTTTGTTTAGCAGAGCTGAAAAAAAGAAACTAGCCGTAGATGCCAGTTTTATTTGGATATGATGTTAGTGTATTCCTCTGATCATTCAATGTGAAAATTGTATCTTTATAGTTCAGTATTTTTGGTTATCAAGATTCTAGAATATTACTCTCATGGTAAAAAAGCTATTTAATTATGGGTCCATGAAGCTGTAATATTTTTGTGACAGTTGTAAACTGTTTCATTAGCTTGGGGACACTGTTCTTGCTGGTTCTCTATGTGTTCCTTCAAATTGTTTTTCTTGGATTATCTCATATTTTGCTGATAACTTGTTCTTTTTCCTGGCATTTCCCTGAGGATATAGTTTAAAATCTTGTGCAGGATGATCTGGGACGTTCATCTCCTATTACAGGACACCCTTCTCGTCCAGCTAGTCGTAATGCTTTTGATGAAAATGTTGAGGACATGATTTCTGCTGAAGCTGAACTTGCTCATTTATGCCAGGCAAATGGCCAGGGCTCATCTGCAGTCCAAAATATTGGTCCAGCTTCTTCATATTCTTATGCTGCTGCTTTAGGTTCTTCCTTGTCAAGAAGCACTACTCCTGATCCCCAAGTTGTTGTTAGAGCTCCTAGTCCTTGCATGACACCTATAGGAGGAGGAAGAGTTGGTACCTCAGAAAAAAGAGGCACTGCCAGTCCTAAACCATTCAATGGTGTTTCATCTGGCAACAATGACTCTACAGATCTCATGACAGCTTTATCTGGAATGAGTTTGTCCACAAGCAGCGTGAGAGATGAAAACAGCCGCTTGCCTTCGCAGATCAAACATGACATTGAAAATCACCATAACTATCTTTTTGCTCGACAAGGAAGTCAGAATCAAATGAAACCACCACATACATTTGCCAAGAAATCTGAATCTGGGCATTTACACATGCCTTCTAAGGTATTATACTCTGATTCACGTAAGAGTAATGGAAGTAGCTTGGACCTGAAAGGGTCACCAACCTCTCTCAATGGTGTGGGGAACTTTTCTGCCCAATCTCAGCATATAGATGTTACTAATTCATCCTTCCCAAACTATGGTTTGAGTGAATATTCTATGAATCCCACATTGGCTTCCATGATGGCAAATCAACTCGGTACTGCTAATCAACTTGGTATGCAAGTTCCTGGAATGGACTCCAGGATGCTTGGAGGAGGCTTGGTCTCTGGACCCAACATAGCTGGTGCTGTATCTGAATCTCAAAACTTTAGCAGAATGGGGAATCAAATGGCAGGAAATGCTATTCAGTCACCTATTGTTGATCCAGTTTATCTTCAGTACCTAAGGACGTCTGAGTACGCTGCACAACAGCTTGCAGCGCTTAATGACCCCTCCTTGGATAGAAATTTTGTAGGTAATTCTTACATGAATATACTTGAATTGCAGAAGGCTTATCTTGGAACTTTGCTATCACCTCCAAAATCCCAATATGGTGTTCCAATGGGTGGTAAATCTAGTGGTTTAAATCATCATGGCTATTATGGAAATCCTTCATTTGGCCTTGGCATGTCATATCCTGGGAGTCCCTTGGCAAGTCCTGTTGTTCCAAATTCTCCGGTTGGACCTGGTAGTCCCATGAGGCACAATGAGCTCAACATGCTCTTTCCTTCTGGAATTAGGAACATGGGAGGGAGTGTCATGGGGCCATGGCATATGGATTCTGGTATGGACAAGGGCTTTGCATCCTCACTGCTGGAAGAGTTTAAGAGCAACAAAACCAAGTGTTTTGAACTTTCTGAAATTGCTGGTCATGTCGTTGAGTTCAGGTATATGTACTTGTATGTGATGTTGCACTCTATCATGTGATTATCATCCTTTATCTGATTTTGTAACTTTTACCTCCTTACAATCAGTGCGGATCAATATGGGAGTAGATTCATCCAACAAAAGCTGGAGACAGCAACAACTGAAGAGAAGAACATGGTTTATCAGGAAATCATGCCCCATGCTCTTGATTTGATGACTGATGTGTTTGGTAATTATGTGATTCAGAAGGTATCTATGTTCTCTTCTTTATTTCACATTCATCGCCATTATGGATTTTACATAATTAATAATTGATGTTTGTGTGTAGTTTTTTGAGCATGGACTTCCCTCCCAGAGAAGGGAATTGGCTGGAAAACTTTTAGGCCATGTACTTACACTTAGCCTTCAAATGTATGGCTGTCGAGTAATTCAGAAGGTACCATTACTGTCTTTTTTTTATTAAACTTTGGTACCATTACTGTCTTGGTTTCCCTAGAAATGAGTGTTGTTAGTTGTTACATACGCGTCATGCTTATATCTGTGGTTGGTTCGTAAACGATACAAAATTTGATAGTCATCTTGATGGACTATTGTTAATTGATGTTAGGATTCAATTGATACCAAATTGGCTATAACAACACAATGTATACATGACTGTTCAGGCGATAGAAGTAGTTGATTTGGACCAAAAGGTTAAGATGGTTGAGGAGCTTGATGGTCATATCATGCGTTGCGTTCGTGATCAGAATGGTAACCATGTAATCCAGAAATGTATTGAATGTGTCCCTGAAGATGCCATTGATTTCATCGTCTCAACATTCTTTGATCAAGTTGTGTCCCTCTCCACCCATCCATATGGATGCCGCGTGATACAGGTTTGAAAACCACACACACATAATTTCAGAGTAAGAATCTCCTCTGTAAACACAAGTCACCTCTTTCTTATGACATACATGTTTCATGTCTCAGAGAGTTCTAGAACATTGCAGCGACCCAAACACACAGAGTAAAGTTATGGACAAGATTTTAGCATCTGTTAGTATGTTAGCACAAGATCAATATGGAAATTATGTTGTTCAGGTTTGCATCACATCCCCATTACTCATAAGCTGATATGGGTTTATTGTGTGTTTTTTTTTTCAATTCCTGGCTTGTAGAATTACAGGCTTAGTTGGTATTATTTAGTTGATGACATGGGTTGTTCCTTGTTCACAGCATGTACTTGAGCATGGAAAGCCTCATGAGAGATCTACTATAATAAAAGAATTAGCTGGTAGAATAGTTCAAATGAGTCAGCAGAAATTTGCGTCCAATGTTGTAGAGAAGTGCTTGGCTTTTGGTGGTCCTGATGAACGTCAACTACTGGTGAATGAGATGCTTGGCACTACAGATGAAAATGAGCCTCTTCAGGTATGCCAACCCTTGTGCTTTTTCGGACTGGAATTATGAATGATCATCATGTTTTAGGTTATTGATGATTTGGTTTGAGCATGGAGTATTTCTCATAGCTGTGTTGTGTGTTTGGGGGAAATGTACCAGGCGATGATGAAAGATCAATTTGCAAACTATGTTGTTCAAAAGGTGCTGGAGACATGTGATGATCAACAGCGCGAACTGATTCTTACTCGAATAAAGATTCATCTGAATGCACTGAAGAAATATACTTACGGAAAACATATAGTGGCTCGTGTAGAGAAACTTGTTGCTGCTGGAGGTATTGATCTCATCTCTTCCAAGATACTCTACGTCTATCTTTGGTTATGTACTGAGATTTGTATTTTGCAGAAAGGAGAAGTGCTCAGGCCCTGCATGGTGCTTAGGATTGTTGTCTGTACAGCTAACTGAGCTTCCTCTCTTCTGTGAGCTTGAGCCATGTTTTGAGTTGGGAGAGAACGTATGAGGTACATAAAACATCCCTTGCAGCGGAGATACGAGGTGTATAAAGTTATGTAGTTTATATGTTAACGTGACTGTATAAAAAGTGTTGCCAACGTTGAGAAGCTGTCTATGTTTAGGTTTTTTCTTTTCATTTTGCCTTGTATCCTTTTCCTTTCACTTTAAGAGTACAATTTTTGTCTATTTCTTGCAACTTTTTATCTATGAAAACCCCTGTAGCTATCGAGTCAGTTCGGTCTCCTGATCCAATCAGAGCGTTTGTCGATGTCACCCTACGCTTTCAATATCGAAGGATTAGTCTTCGTTCGAACCTCAATTTTGCTATTGTGCCTTTGGTATCAGTACCGAGCCTTCGCCTTTGATATCAAGGCCTAGCCTTTGCGTTGATAGGAACACTGTTGTCGACGACTCTTGTGAAGGCTGAGGGAGCGTTGCTCCTCGCATTGAGAATCACAAGCTATTATATATGGCATTTTGTTCAGTAAGAGAAGACCAAGCCAACGGTCAGATAATTATTTAAACATAATCCAAAAGTAATTATAAAAAAACTAAAATTAAAATAGAAAATGTTATAAACACGTTCCACCTTCATTCTCTCCTCACACTTTCTATCTTTTCTTTTAAACTCATTCTTTTTTTCGCAAATTGAATTTTTACTCATGTCCTACCAAAATCAATGGATTAAGACAAAAATGTGCAGAAGAAAGCTGATTTGATGAATAAGTGAAGCGGAAAGCACGAAACGACAAGTATAGTTTAACGAACGCAACTTAATACTAATAAGTCCAATTTAAATTACCATCTCTCTACTTTCCCAAATTCAATGGACAAAGAAAAGTGAAAGATGATATCCCAAATTCTACCAATGCAGATCTTGAATAGTCGAATAGATGTAGTTTTGTTTTTAAAAAAATATAAAAATCTAATTTTAGAGTATAAAAACATGTTAAAAAAAATATAACAGGTTTTGAGACGTATTTAATCAAATTTCCGTATATTCCTTTCCCATGACCTACTGCTAGGTAATAGTATACTTGTGGTTCCGCACGTGCTTGTCGTTGGACTTCCGGGGACATTCATTTCCAACCATCCTACGGCCGTAACTGCATCAGGTGATCAGAGTTTTGAGCCGTCAAACGAGCTCCACGTTTCAACTTCCAGCTGTCCCCCATTACTCTCTTCTCTCATTGGTCCAATGTGCCCCTTCAAAATGTTCAGGGGCAAAGTCGGTGCTTGATTAATAAACACCTGTATTTACCAAAGTGTCCTCAAAAAGTGTACAAAACATTGCTTACTTGGACACATGCAAGTGGCCAACATGTCTGGGCTTTCCGTAATTCCACTTTAATATCTCAGCGAGGCACCTTTGCTGTGCTGACCTACTTCTCTCTCGCGTGTCGGACAATAATTGGATGAGGATAGTGTAAATACACGTGTCATTATAAGAAAGCGAGTATGGGTTTAAGTTGGGGGAGGTGGAGATATCCTGAAGATCAAAAATATCTTGATAAGTCATCCACGTTGGATTTAGATATTGCGCTTTTTTCCATTTTCTTTATTTTCCATCTAAAAAGAGCACAATTTTCCTTAGAAAATTATATTTTCTCCCCTCCCAAACACCTCCGAAGCTTATCAAATATCTAATCTCTTCGTCCCCAAACAAGCTTGATTCACCTTCTCCGTCTGGTTCATATCGATCTAATTTTCCCAATCCGGTTCGCATCTGAGCCGAATCCGAAAATCTCTCTGTACAAGTGCGAGAAGCCCTAGTCTTTTGGTTCGCAATTGGACCACCACTCGCATGGGTGAAGAAGTGAAGATGTCTGACTATGACCACCACACCGCCGGAGGAAGCGTTGACGGGGACGGGGACGACGACCGGGTGCTCGAGTGGGAGGCCGGCCTGCCCAACACCGACGACCTCACCTCCTTATCCCAGTCCCTAATCTCTCCTGAGCTCGCCTCCGCCTTCAGCATCTCACCGGAGCCGTACCGGACACTCCTCGACGTGAATCGGGCCTCCAAGAATACATTCTCCGGCCTAAACGGTTCATCCGGCAACTTCAAATCTCTGAACGAGGACAACAGCCGGGATCGGGACCCGATGGTCGTCGAAGAGGACGAGACTGATCGGGACGGTTCCGGATCCGATTCGCGGAAATTGAGGAAAGTGGATTGCGCCGAGGAGGCCAATTCGGCCCTGAGGACCGAGGATTCGGCCGACGATCCGTCGGCCAGGGCGCTGAAGCGGGCGCGGCTCGTGTGGACGCCGCAGCTCCACAAGCGGTTCGTGGATGTGGTGGCGCACTTGGGGATCAAGAACGCGGTCCCGAAGACGATTATGCAATGGATGAACGTAGAGGGACTCACCAGAGAGAACGTGGCGAGTCATCTGCAAAAGTACCGCCTTTACCTGAAGAGGATGCAGGGCCAGTCCACCGAGGGCGCATCCCCGTCGGACCAGCTCTTTGCGTCGACGCCGGTGCCGCAGAGCTTGCACGAGTCCAACGGAAACAGGCACTTGCCGGTGCCGATCCCGATGATGTATGGGCAACAGATGATGCAGATGCACGGCCATACTGCAAACAGTTCGGGAGGCCCTGGAATGTATCACGGGTTCGATTCACATCCGTTCAATATGAATATGATGCAGCAAAGAGACTGGTCTGGCAATAACTATATGTCCTACCAACACCATGTTCCTCCCAATGATAAATGAAATTACATTGGTGAGTTTCCTTTTTTTGACTCTCATATATGATACTCTTGCTTCCATTTCAAAATCAATGAAATTGAATCCTCCTGAAAACTTAGCTATGATGGGTTATATCTTACTACTTCTGGTGATAGCTACTACTTCTGGTGATAGCTATGATGGGTTATATCTTTGCATTTTGTTGAGTTCAAATCTGGGAGTTTCTTTATTAGTTCCATTGTAAGATGTTTTGACTTTTCTTTCCTTAACTTAAATTAGGGTGTATATGTATTCCAATAAGTGAGAGGAGCTGATGGAATAGCTATTGGTGGAATGGGTTTTTCATTGGATCAAAGATGGGTGGCTTAGAAATCTATTAGAAGTAATTCCATGTTGTATTGATCATAATAGTAATAATCTATAACCTGCATGATTGGCTATCTGATGTCTATTGTTGCCTTGGTAGATGAATGACAAGAACTTGCACCTTTGAATCACCCACCATCAATGTATAACTCAAAAAGTCTGTTGTACTGTGTATTTGATTTAGTTTGTCAATGTCTAGCAGTTTCTGTAAAAGGAATTCTTTTATGTTCTAGTCATAGTCATTTGTGGAGTATGATTTGTAGTCAAGCTGTGTAATGTGGATCCATCACAGTGATAGCTAATCTAGTAAAATAGAACCTTTAATTGTCAAGGTACATTAATGTAGTATTTGTGAAACATAATCATGAGTTATGCATTGTCTTCACCAAAGTCCCATTCTTCAGATGGTAAATGTTTCCTCCTATGATGACTTGACATTAGCTTGGTTCTCTAGCTAGGCATTGTTGTAACTTGAGACACTTTATATTTCTTTTACTTAGATTCTGAAGTTTGAGCAAATGGTTTATTCTCGGAAGTAGGCTGTGTGTAATTGTGAGTTTGATGCGAATGTGATGTTAAAATCTTTTCTCAAACACTGGCGTTTTCTATTAACCTGAACCTGATAGCGGCAGCCTGCAGGAAACGACATTGTCTGTAGCGTTTAGTGGAAGTCTCATGTGAGGTTTTTCACAATTGGTGCTAATAAAACAGATGGACGAATATTCCTGTATTATAAAAAGAAACAAGTTGCCCACTTGCTACACAGCAAATATTACTATTAGAAGTGGAGAATGTTTTAATTCCAATATACTAAAAGATATGAGTTGTATTAAAGTATATGAACCACTGCCATTTGTTGTAATAATATGAACTAAATTGAACTTCAGAAAATAGTTACAGAGAGCAAAATGGAGCACAAGTTTTTCACTTGTTACAAGTTGCTTTTTTGATATATATTTTGGAAGGATTAGTTATAAACACCTATGGCTATCACTAAAAATCATATTTTAAATACAAACGAGAGACTATTTGTGATTTTTGGATCTAGTCGATCTAATGAGCCATGTTTTAATAATAAAGACAAATTCAAAACTATGTATGTTTCTAATTATGTCATTAATGTAATGATTTTTTTAAATATAATCATTCGAATGTTTCAATCTCGAAATGATTCCGAATTCGTGTCAAACATATGATTTCTAGTGAAAAAGCAGCCTTATTACCTTAATCTTCACAAAATATAATCACGAGGGAACCACTTGAATATTGTCATATCAATTTCCGCAAGACAGGTATGTTGCATGTTCAACATGGGGGTCATAACTTTGTTAACACAATGGATTTATTTAATAAGATGTCATAATTACTACCTAAAAGTGGTTTGCAAAACTTCCTTTTGCTTACTCCATTCCATCCTCCAGGAATGGATCCTTATTGTTAACCTTATCTCTTAGTTAGGTATTGGTGGTGACGTCATCGAATAAGCCAAAGCATATATCATTAATCAAATGAGAGAGAGATACCTAAATGCTTTTCCTTTACCTAATGGAAGCAGTGAAAATAAATGCTTTATTGCAGAGTATTAGTCAATGATCACCATTTCCAAACTACAACTTCAGAAACTTGTAACCCTATAAAACAGAACCAGAAATAGTCACAACTCCAATGTACAAAGCTTCTCATTAAGATGTTTTTATAGGATTCGGGTAGCAGTCTCTACCAAACTGCACCCTGAAAGTTCACAATTCCCAGCTTCAGCATATATGATTTACCAACTTTGGGAATGGTTGTCAACGCCAAAAAATTGATCTAAATCCATCTGATAACACTGCTAGGCGGCGCCCCAGTTCATGATAACCATTTTATCTCAATACGAGCAGACAATACTTAGCAATGAAAGAACTAAATCAAAGGTTACCAGTAATCCCCACAAGAACAACAGCCTTTCTTGAAGTGATGAAAGCGGTAGTTGTCTCTTAGGACTATCTCTCTCTCTGTAATTCTTGATATATACTTCATGACCGTGTGGCAATCTGCACAAACTCTCAGATTCTTGAACACCCGAATTGGTTTTTGTGCTGAACTATTTATAAGCCCAAAGCAAACTGCAAGTTTTTCACTGTGATATAGACTCATATCCTCTCCTGATTCTGGCTGAGGCTCCAAGTTTCCTGTATGACTATATCCAATCTCTTTAAGTTGCTTCATTACTTCCTTCAGCTTTTGATAGATTCTCGGTGTTTCAGGATGTGTTTTATCACGTGAGTAGAATGTGTGAATCTTGTTGTTCACTTCCATCCAGCTACACCCTGGCTCCTTCCTAACCTCCTTATCTGTCATCAGATTTCTCTGCTTCTCAACATCTAAAGATCGCCCTGATTCAGCATACATGTTTGAGAGAGTCACATAAACCGTTGGATCATTTGGGTCTAATTCTAATATGTTTTTGGCCATTAATTCAGCCATCTCAAGTTTATTGTGGCTCCTACAAGCTGCAAGTAAGGGTTTCCACATAGAAGCTGTAGGTTTTGTAGGCAAGGCTCTGATATAATCTAGAGCATTTTCTACAAGTCCCGCTCTGCCCAATAAATCGACCATGCAGCCATGATGAGTTTCTTCAGGTGTGATGTTATAATCACTTACCATGGATTTGAACAACTCTTGGCCTTCTTGAACCAAGCCAGAGTGACTACAAGCAGACAGAACAGCAAGAAAAGTAGAGCTTGTTGGCCTGAGTTTATCCTTCACCAACTTTCTGAACAAATATATAGCATCTTGTGGGTATCCATTCTGTGAGTAAGCTTTGATCATTGAATTCCTTGACACTAAATCAGGCTCCAAAATATTTCTGAAAACATGCTCTGCCTCATCTAGACTGCCAGACTTTGCATATGCTTCTATAAGTGAACTCCCAATATGCGGGTCAGATTCACACTGACTCTTGATTATCAGGGAATGGATCTGCTCACAGACAGCGACTGATGGTAAAGAAGAAGCAGCTTTCAAAACAATTGAATAGGTGAACTCATTACATTCTGCACCCCGCTCAACCAGTTCCTGAAATTTCTTGATAGCTTCACCAGGCCTCTTCTGGCGAACCAACCCAGTTAGTAATGCATTCCAAGAAACAGTCGACGCTGTTCTTTTCATTTCCCTCAACTGCTTGTGCATTTCATCCATTTTACCAAGTGCTGCGTACATGTCTATAATAGCAGTCCCAACAAAAACACCAGAGCTCATTCCCAATTTAATGACTTGAGCATGGAGGACTTGACCAAGATCACGATTCACCAGGCTGCTGCAGGAAGCAAGAGCAATGGTAAAAGCATAATCACGTGGTTCAATCCCACTCTCCTTCATCAATAAGAACTGCTTCAGAGCCTTCTCAAAGGCCTTACATTGGTAAAATCCATTTATCATTGCAGTCCAGGTGATGAGATTTTTTTCAGAGTGACCATTAAACACAGATTCTGCATCTTCAATCAGCCCACACCTGCAATACATTGTCAGAAGTGCATTGCCTACTGCTGGTTCAGACAAGTACTGTAGTTTTATGATACGGGAATGGAGCTGTTTTGCTTCTTTGATTGCCAATACATTCCCACAAGCGTTTAGCAAAATTGAATAGGTATAACGATTTGGTTCGATACCCATATCATCAAATTCTATGAAGAAATTAAAAGCTCTGGCGAACAACCCGTTCTTTGCATACCCAGAAATCAAGCAGTTGCATGTAGCAACGTCCAAACAAGTCATTCTCCCAAACAACAGAACTGCACTTTCTATATTTCCACATTTAGCATACATATCCATGAGGCTAGTGCACACAAACTCATCCCCAACAAGCCCAGTCTTGGTGATTAGAGTATGACATCTCTTTCCAAGCTCAAAGGATCCTTCTTTACCACATAAGTTCAGAATCCTGATCATGACATGCTTATCCAGTACCATCTCATGAATGTCCATTTGCTCATCAGCAACGTCTCGGAGACTACAACTCATTGAACTACGAGTTACCCTCTCACCCTTTTGATGATCCTTTACACGTCCAGTGCCGTGAAGGTTGATGGATGGAAGTAACACTCTCTTAGGAAATTCATCGAACACATTGCGTGAATTCTGTGGTTTAACAGTTTCTGCAACATTTGGGCATTTCCCTATGCATCCTTTGCGCGAGATCAGTGTCGGGAAGGTCATTGGATTGCTCCATGCACAAAGCACCATGCTTTAACAGCTTCGAGAACTACAAAAATTGGCGAGTCGTCAATAGTATTGGAGTTGAAGACTAGGCACTTGAGAGTGGACCTGTGTGGCTTATTGAGTTTTAAAGAGAAGCTCAATGACTAATAAATGACAAAACGTCTTGTCGTTTGTTGCAAGATAAAACGACAGCCGTCGTTACCTGAAAGCTAATTCTAGCCATTGATTTGCCGTTCTGCATCTCAAGTTCGTGTACCAGCTCCCACTGAATCTCAAGCGGAGCCGGCCAGCGACCACATCATCGTCATCGAGAACAAAACAACCTAATTTCAGGCACATGAAGCTAAGAATAAAGAAGAGAAATTAATACATGAAGTGCATAGATAGCTTGAGGGACATGTGTATTTTGGCTCTGCCATTGACGCCCCAAAGCTTCCTCTTTTCTTCTCGCCTTCCACCTTCATCGTCTTCTTCTAAATCTCGCTTTTCTCTTCTTTTCCTTGGAAATAAATCAAATTTTTCGATACCCATTTGTAGAATTAGCCATAAAAGTGATTTCAATCTCGATTTCGTCGGTTCCTTTTCAATTTGTAGAGACTACCATTGCAGCGAGAGCAATAGAAAAAGAAGAAGACGATTCAGTCACGGCCTTGTGAGAGCCGGTAGCAGAGAGTCTCCTTATGAGGTATTGGGTGTGTCTCCATCTGCAGCTCCAGATGAAATCAAGAGGGCTTATCGGAAATTAGCTCTCAAGTACCATCCTGATGTAAATAAAGAGGTATATTTGTACTTTTATGTATTGTTTTTCAATAACTCTTTGGGTTTAACTAGGAATTGCAACTTGAGAAAATACTAGTATACTAAATCAATACCATCATGACATTTTTTTTCCATCTAGCTTTTCAATGTGAGACAAATCTAGTATCAAATTATGGAATTCCCCCCTCTAACAACTCAGCAAAACCTTGTAAATTGAAATCTTAATACTTGAAGCTAAAAGCAATGGACTATTGAAGTTGATTGGTTCTCTCACCCCTCAAACATCCTTGACGCCTAGACTAGTTTAACTCTGCTTTTGTGTGGAGTATAGAAAAGCTGATGAAAACGGAATAAAATTAGTTAAATCTTTTATGAAGCTGTTGTCTATGCGAGAACCATTAATTCATAGGCCGGAGAATGCTACTCCAATGTGGCAAGGGTGTTTATTCTCATCTGATTGGCTTCTGTATTTGTTTGTGTTACTTCGCTAAATAAATGTAAACCACATAATCGTTTTTTCTTTTTCTTTTTTTGCATGTGTAACTAGAGAACTCCATAGAGTTTCGATTTTATTCAGGTAATGTAAGTTATTATAATTCTTTTGGCATGCAGGCAAATGCACAAGAGAAATTTATGAGGATAAAACACGCATATAATACATTGCTAAACTCGGATTCTAGGAGGAGATATGATTCTGGAAATTATGCATCAGATTTTTCGCAATCAACATCTTATAGGAAACAGAGCAGGAATGTTAAAGATGAAGAGTTTTACGGATTTGGTAAACATTTCAAACATAGTCCATCTGTTTCCTATTATTCTATAAAACCTGTAAACTTATTGTATGCTATTCTATATTTCATGTTCGGTGTAGTCCCCATTGCTTACTATAATTAGGTACTTCAATAAATGTTTTTTGGGCCAAGATCACAGTCTGCCAATTGAGGCCATACCACATGTTATAAGTAAATATGCCCTTCTCCTTCCCACCAAGCAAAAATTACTCAGAGTGGTCAGGAAAAAAAGTGCATGTTCGTTGTATATGCATATTTTCTGCAGTTGGGTAGATCTTAGTGATCTATGAGTTGCCCTGTTGAGTTTACATATGTATACACACGTTCTGTATTGAGCTGTGGAATAAATAACATAATCCCAAAGGAGTTAGGTTTTTCTTTTGTATGTTCGTATACTAATCCCTCTGTGCTGCAGGTAACTTTTTGAGGGATGTTCAAGTAACAATAGGTAGTTTTGTCCCCTCTAGCAGTCGTTACTAGTTGCAAGTGCCAAAGTGCTTTGGGTCTTTCTCATATCTTGTTGGGCATTTATAAATGTTTTGAGCTCAAATTAATCAATGGTGGTATCTAATCCTGGATTGGTGGTACAGGTGACTTCTTGAAAGATCTTCAAGAAGAGTTTCAGAACTGGGAAGCAAGTGTCTCTTCTCAAGGAAAGCCAAAAAGCCTGTGGGAGGAATTATCGGTGAGTTTGACTCAAATGCTTACAAAGTAACTACCATTGAAAGAGATTTTAAAACGAATACAATATAAATATGTGTACTTGCAGGAAATTGGGGAAGAATTGGTAGAATTTTTAGAGAAAGAACTCAATATAACGGATGAGGAAGTCAAAGGCGATAGCAATGAAGGACCTGGGAAAGAAAGCCGATATAGAAGTTCAGGGACGGAGAGAAGCAGAAACAATGCAGGAAAAGATAGCAGCATTGAGGAGGACATTGATGAAATAGAAGCTACTCTTGCTCAGTTGAAGAAGGAATTAGGTCTGTAATGGGTAAATGTGGCTTTTGTGTCAATTCTTCTGTTGAAAAACAGAGCTTTGGTGCCCAAGATAGTGTTGATGGTATGAACTGAAAGGAAAGAACCTTGCACCTTGAGGAACATGGCATATCGTTTCTGTGATCTTCCTTGTGTGTAGATTACTAAGATCTTGTACCAATGGTCTGAATTTTTTTTTGCTAAGCAATTTTATTTCAAACTTTGAAAACCGAGAGGAGAACAAAGTAAAGTGATGACACCCGGAAGGGGATCACTTCCGAAACAAAGAGCAGATACAAATCACCGAAAACAGAGACAATACCCATGAGACACAAAAGACCACAATCGCAGCCCAACCCTCCAACTGAGAATGAAATGGTTTCATCTTGAGGAATCACACACTCCAATCGTTTTCATTTTTATCTTCCCATTCCCAAAGGTCCCTCCGGTACTCAATCTTCCAAGTGCCAGCAGACCAGAGTCTGTTGATCTTGCATCTCTACAAACATCCCACCATTATACATGCTCTTACCATTCCTGAACAAACCCATTACTTCGACTTCTAGTATTATAACAGATTAATTAATGCAACAAGAAATGAAAATAGGAGGCAATGCAATTCATAAATGAACCAAAATGTCGAAGCATGGAACTACAAGCACTGAGGTAATGATTAGTAGGAGGAAAATCTTCAAACATTTATCCATATAATTTTGAAGGCCGAAAAGCTCAAAGCTTATGTACAACAGCCCAGCAATGCCATCAGTCTTACAAACTTTAATCAAAACATTTGTTTCCTTCCTCCTCAATAGGATTTCACTTAATAAAAGTGATTTAAGCAAAACTAAGTAACATAAACGTAACTCTCTCCTGAAGCAACTGCCATTTGGTGGATGCATAAGAGACACTTCTCTCACAAAATCAGAAGTCAAATTCTCCAGTTGCCTGAAGAGAACATAGTGAGCACAAATGATTCAATACATTTCGAATTTTGGTTAAAAGTGAAAAATAAACGCACTTGTTATTTGAGGAAAAACATACCTTATTGAAGAGAATATCCCTGTTGTTTATATGCATGATTCCGTCCTTCAGTGTGCACTTCCACCTGCTCTTGGTACGTGTCACCTGTCCATTCAGTGACTTATTTGAGACAAGAAACTCCAAAATCCATGAATTCTGAACAACAAAGAAGAAGAATATTACCTTGTCAAACTGAGCCAAAACTAAATGATGTGTGTTTAAGTCATCCCCTTGATCCACGTCATCCAAATCATCATCGTCATTTTCATTCAAAGGTGGCTCATCATCGTCATCCTCATCTCCAACATCATTCTGAGGAATTGCAGGAGTGGCTGCCTGTATATCTGAAATAAGAGATTGTTAACTCTGAGATCTGAGAGCACAAGCACCCCGTGGTTCATTACCTTAAAAAGCAGAGCATAAGTTATTGAACATAAATATGGAAAACATACCATTGGGAGCTGGTGTGTTCACAATGTTGTAGTCCTCATTCACAACTTCTTGATAGTTGTATATCTTCAAGATATCAAATAAAGGAGATGAAAGGAAAAACAGCATTAATGCATGAATAAAATGTCATAAAATTTTGGGAGAGACCAAGATAATTATACAATAGTCTATGGTATAAATTAAATACTCACTCCGTTAAAAAAGTGTTTTGTTTGCAAGAATTGAGATTTAATTTTTAGTGTTTTGATACCCTCATGCGCTTTCATGTCCCTCTATCAAGATATTATAACTAGCTTATGTAGAGATATAATTGACAAACTCAAGGTTAATTAACTAACAAACAACGAAAATGAGAAACTTATTTTGGGACATTCATTATAGGAAAATGGGTCACTTAATTTGGGATGGAGAGAGTAACAGTAACCACCCAAAACCCTATCTATCAGAACATTCATAACCACCCAATCAGTCATCAACCAAACACTTTCACAAAGACTTTACTTACCTCTCTACTTTAAGCTTCCCCAACCTCAGTCCATTTTAAAAGCTAGAACCAATAACATTTTAAATAAACCCAAACACTGTTACCTCTCATCCTGATAGGTTATTATTTATTAAATACACAGAAATCTGAACTCTGAGCATGAAGAAACGAATATAACTTCTTAAACTAAATGCAAAAGAATCATGTGTGCAATGCCAACAGTTGATTTCCATGCCAATACTCAGGTTGCCATATGCAACAATGCGATGTATAGTATGCAGAATTGCAAATGATTACTAAGCATGCTAGAGTGCCGAACTGATGCTTACATTAGGAGTAGAGAGAGCATCATCATACTGATCAGGCATTGGTCCATCCAATTGGGGAATCATCGGAGAAGACCTTGCCACACTAGCAGACATCTTTCTGTTTGCAGCAGTGACCGCGTCAAATATTCCAACCGAAGTTTTCCTGTGGTCTACCTGCAAGGATTTCAATATGAGTCAGCGATCTCACACAACAAATAATCCAACCATCACTCCTCATTCCTAAATCTTACAGATAAAAATGTGCCACTACTAAATGAGTCAAGGTTTTAACTATTTAACTTATTTGCATTTGGCAATGCAACTTGAATGACAAGAAAACTATTTTAAAAAGGAACTACCCAAGTGGACAACAAGAAACTGAATCCCAAAACAAACAACACTTAAACCCCAAATTACATAGGTTTGAAGCTTAGACACTGGCATCGGCTAAGGTACTGATAGCAATGGTGATAGAACTGTGAATAAGGACTAGAGTTTATTAACTTTATTCGTGTGCAATTTCACTTTTCAAATCCCACTTAAGAACTTATCATCCGATTTATACATCTCGTTATCACTACTGTTTCCCTTTCATCGTCTTCCACCCACCACAGCCAATATTGCACTAGACTCAATGTAAGTGTACTACATCAAATATCTGGCGAACATTACAATCTAGCAATGCATAGACAACGTATTACTACATGAACCTCAGCAATTTTGTATGTTCTTCACTATTCAACATTTCGACCATACTTCACAGCCTATAACGATGTCCTTCGTTAATCTAGATTCCAAACAAACTAATAAGACTCTTTACCCAATAACCAATAGCAAAGGAGAAAGTATTGTGGTTTCCACCCAACCAAAGGCCCTAGATTATTTTTTACCAAATTCTTCTAGCCCATGAGACATAAACTTACTTCCTACCTAAAATAAGATAAAACAATTGCAAATAAAATAAATCAACAACTCAGATAAAAACAACATCTTAGTCCTTCAGAGACCCTTTTCCACTTTTTGATACATGGCATTTTTCAACTTGCTTTCAATTATGCCTTCAAAGTGCTCATCATGAAACTCAAAACTCTACGACAGAACAGTTTCTTATAAACTTAGAAGTTTCACAGTTCCACAACACAACCTGAATAATATATTGTACTCCATACACTCCAAATATAGGACCATATCAATGTGAGCCTGATACCAACTCATGAAAGTCCAACACTAATGCCACTGTTTATTTGTCTGTATAATTTCCTGAAGTCACAATCTAACAATGCAAAGAAGATCTAATATAAGATTGTATTCAATCTGCCAGAAGGCAAAAAACAAGGATGGTAACTAGTGCCTGGGGAATGAAGGGAAGCCATCCTAGTGTTCAGGGTTTCAAATGCAAAATGAACGCCTAATTGTTGGTTCATAAATACTGAAGTTTCTAGGAATGCTTAGAAGGGGGTGAGCAGGCCTTGTTTCGATTTCAATAGTGTTTAGTAGAACAATTATACAAAAAATGTCTGACTACACCAATATTAAATATTTAATTGATTGAATAATTAATCCAAAAAGGTCACAGCAAGCTCATTCAGCATTGTTAAGAAGTGATTATTAACTGCTGATAATTTGAAGAACAATTTCTTCCGATACAATTCCTGGTTACATATAAACACAACTTGTTGAAAACTTAAAATATGTTCTTAATGAGAAATTGAAACGGATGAACAAGATTTTTGACAGAAAACCTCCAACATCATACCATAACCCGCTCACCATTCTATCTTGGAAGAACCAATTTCTATGTCTTGTCCAAAGGTTCATCAACATCCTCTAAGATAAGGGATGAACCAATTGTTGTAGTGTGACTTGTGTCTTCATAGATTATTAAATTAATATGGTTAAATCTCTCTGTATAGTCCCAGTAACCCTTTTATTTACATTTACATATATTAAACTAAACGTAAATTAAGTCTCAAATGGACAAACAAAAAAGCAGTACGTTTACATGCAGACACCAAGTCGATTAAAATGAACTTAGACAGAAGAAGAATACAAATATGGCACAGAGTAAAAGACTAACCTCAAATTCAATCTCAAAAATCTCAGGTGCTGCATCAGCAGCTCCATCTTGCTGAGGTATATACCCACCAGCTTGATATTGCCTAGGAATATCATCACGCTTCCGCTTTCCAGCAGACCCCATGAAAAAGTCCTGGGTTTTTTTTTCTCCCACATTAAAATTAATTACTGACTTCAGTGATAAAATCAAGTTATCCTTTTCAAATCCCACACTATACAAGCATTATTCAAATGGGTATCCCAAAAGCAGGTCCATAACCTTATACACCCAAAACTCTTCATTTGAGGAGAAAACACAACATCACCGCAAGCTATGATATTGACCAACAAAGTTACCTGTGTCAGGGGTTCATTAGAGGTTCCTCTATCTGCCTCATCACGCCCTTCCACATAGGCTACAAGAATACAGGGTCAGTCACTCCACTCCCCATCATAAAGGATAAGGCACATTAAGATCTACTTACCAACATTCACGTCAAGTGAAGGCCTTTGACTCATCCAAGGAGAAGGAGGCGGCTGCAATGAAATAAAGATATCAATTTATCTTCAACACATTTGATAATTCAGATTGTTCAGCGGAAAGGTTGGTAGCAGTCAAATTCAAAACACAAAAGCGAAAACAACAGAGAATGAGAAAGGGATAAATACAAAGCTTTCGAAGTTATATATCTGATCTCACAAATTAAATAGTGGGAAAAGCAGTGTGTCTACCATGTAGGGACTAGGCCTTCCAGACTTCATCTCAGGGTTCCCATTATTTGTATCATGCCCAGGAGTAGGAGTAGAATAGTCACTTTGTCCAGTGGGGATGTTATACATAGAGTTCTCCGCTGTTCCTGGCAGGGGTGTTTGAATGGGAGTTTGTAAAGGGGTCTGCATTCCCAAACACACATCAAAAACCTGATAAACCGCATGAAAGAGATAGGGACAGCAATTTAAATGGCAACAGGAAGCTTACAGGAGGAAACAGAATCTCAGCAGTAGGAGTTTCATACTCCTCAGTCCCTTCATATGGCACATTTAGATCGTGAACAGGAGTAATTGGACCACCAGGAACTGGCTTAGGTGCAGTGGACCTGTCAATAGGTCCACTCACAATACCAGCTTCCATCATCTTGAGCTCCCATGTCTGAAAAAATCCACAAATTTAACATCAACTAAAACAGAGCTTTAACAAATCAACAGAACCAGAAAAAAAATCAGTAAATCTCAAAACCCTAGAACTCATCAGATCCACCTAACAATCCGCCAAAATCCCAATCTCTTCCAAAAAAAAATCTCAACTTTACTCAACGACAAAAAAGGCCTTAAGAGGATAACAAAATCCAAATTTTGCATCTAAAAAAAGATGCATAGAGGCAACGAAGATTACTCGTTGAAGTTCCTGGAGAACAGTCTCGCCAGGTCCGCCGTTGTTGGTGAACTCCTCGCTGACCTTGCTGATGACATCTCCGATGACGTTGATGTACACCGAGCTCGTCGAAGTCGTCATTCGATTCTCCTTTCGGAACAAAAAGGGAGGAAAATTTGTTCCTGGCTCCGGTTGGATTCGGATGCGTCACCGCGATTTTCCTACCGATCCAGCCAATTTCTGGGGAAAATCAAACAGGAGGTGTAAATTAAGGGGGTGAGGGCTCGTTGTTGTGGAGAGAGAGAGAGAGAGAGAGCCAGAGCAGGCTGAGATGGAGAAAGGCGAAGAAGGGGAGAGAAGAAGAGGAGGAGAGAGAATGGAGCGGACCAGAGACGAAGATTAAAGAGTGCAATATAAATAGGTTTGCATCCGATTATATTCGTGTGTTCACGTGTCCAAATCTCTGCTCACTCCTTATATACGTCGACAATTAGTATTTATACCCGTACATTGAAAGTGTAATTCGACTTAAAGACGGAGGATAAAAGAGTAAAAGCGCCACGAAAGGGTAATTTCGTAATTTTAACTCAGGATAACAGACTACTTTTCCCGCAACCAAATCTTACTCGAAGCCGCCATGGCAGAGGTGCACAGAGCTTCGATTTCAGGTACCAGCAGCTCTTTCCTCTTTTACTGTTTTCTCAGCCTCCTTCACAAACCCTAGAAAATGTCGGGCTGGGGTGAACATAACTTTTCCTCTGCAGAACTGAGTAATTGAGTTCCTGTTTTCATAATCGCAATCGATTTCCTGTCTTATGTTCGTATTTATCCTATTGGGTCGGCAGATCAGGCTCCAACAAGCTCATGAAGTTCCACAAGTTTGCTCCAAATTGGATCATCTGGTTCGTTTTCGTCACGTGTCACTTTTTGAGCATATTTGATATTGCAATGTATATCATAATTAGTTGTAATCAGTAAATGGAATCACGGGTCATGCATTTTTGCTGTTTATACACTCTTTTATGCTATGAATTTCAGTATAATTGAACTTTGGCGGCTTAGTAATGTGTAACTGAGCTAGTCTGTAGGGAATTTAATCAATTACTTGGTTGTATATTGCTAACATTCTTGTGGGCCACTTGGAAATTGAAATGGGATTTGTAGCTGAAAAATGAAGTAATTTGGCTCTCAAGGACTGGTCTTCTAAACATGTTTTTTTTTGGAAGATATTATGAATTGTTAACCATGTGGGCATGCTAATGACAATTTTGTTTTACAGGTTTGTAAAGAAGGGTAAATGAAGAGTTCCTCTGATGATTATTCTTGAGGTGATGCAAAGAAGGAAGTTCATCTAAGAGATGATGAAGATGCAGAAAATTTGACTGAGTGGAAACCATGGCCTTCAAACAATCATGCTTTCATTTTGAGCAGCTTTGCTAGGAATCTTTGGAGTTCCAGATCTGTTAACTGTGCATTGCTGACAGCTGAAATGAAAAAAAAATGAGAGGATTTCCTGAGCATATTCTCTTGAGTGCAACTTTATTCAGACCTTGCTGCTAGATTTTCTGGTAACAATTTGTCTTCCTCTAGTTGGGAATCAGATTTTTTCTTTCTTGGTATCTATTATTTTCATTAGGTGAAGTCATTTCATTGTGCAGTGATCTCTTTTCCCTTTATTGGTGCTGAGTATTGAAGGAATGAGTATAGAATATAAGGTTGATCCTAAGAGTATCTGTTGAGGAGGACAAAAAAATTGGGGTCTGTTATGCAAATATGGGCGTCAAATCTGCAGGGTCACATGCAGAGAGGATTCTATAGGAGAGAAGAAGAAACTGCTTCTATAAGAGACTCTCTTTGACATCGACCGTTTCATTGACGCGATAGAAGGAGAGAGAAAGATGACACTTTTTCACCAAAATTTTCTTCTTTTTCGTTTATTCAACACGGCAGAATCGACCCACAACCGGTACTAATATATTGTCAGTGAATTTTATTAAGCAGGTTGTGCAACTGAGGTAATGAATGTATGGTCATTCTTTTATGTGCTCATTAACAACTCAACCACCCATTTCTGTATTTCATATTTGCACTTGAATTTCTTGTTTTTTGTCATTGACAGCCTGAAAGCTGTTTTGGCCCATTGTTTACCAAAACTCTCCGGGTGCTTTGCTTCTCATGAGAAAAACTACACTCATGGTGTGTATAATGATGTTTGGTCTTTTGTGTAGCCGGATAAAAGGATCGACATCCACAGAAATCACCAGCATTTGATCTATTGAGCCATTCCTCACTATCTACTGTATGTGGTTTGAGTTCATTCAAATTATCCAGTAAAGTCTTTTCAGCTGCAGCAAAAGAGAAGCCATCCAAACCCACTGGAAAAATATCGTCTTGATGTGGAGGTAAGCAGTAAAGGTATCAACAAAATTTGATTTTTAGATAAGAAGTGCCTACGTGGATGGATCCCATTGGCTGCCCTCTCCCTCCCCCGCCATCCAGATAATACTCCAGAAATTATGTCCACAAGAGAGAGTGTGTGTGCCACTGCCAGTCTTCGGGGTCGCTCTGTTTCTTCATCCACCTATGGCTCCGGCTATCGCCTCCTCCGCCCGTTCATTTCTCTTAACCACCACCACAACCCCCAATTCAAGCCTCTCTCTCGCTCCTCCCAGAAGGGTCGCCGTCTTCGCCAAAAAGGCCGGACCTTCCGACGCCGGTGAAGAATCCGATGACAACTCCAAGTTCAATCCTTTCCGTTTCAATTTCGCTACCACGTTTTCTGATGTCAAGTCCCTGATTCCGGTTATCCCCAATGCTTCTCCGGGTTTGTCCTCCCGGCGCAAGGACCCTGGCACCGTGTTTGTTGCCGGTGCCACCGGCCAGGCCGGCATTCGCATTTCTCAGGCCTTGCTTCGCCAGGGCTTCAGCGTCAGGGCCGGCGTCTCCAGGCTCGATGCTGCTCAAGAGCTCGCTATTCTTGCTTCCACCTACAAGGTCCCTATCTTTATCTCTATCTCTCAATAATGTTGTTCTCAATTTTCAATTTCTCATTGTTTCAATCTTAATTATACCCACAGATCATATCTAGTGCGGAGCTGAAGCGTCTCAACGCTGTGCAATGCGCGTTCCAAGATGCAGAGTCAATAGCCAAGGCTATAGGGAACGCCAGCAAGGTGGCTGTCACAATCGGGCCCTGTGAAAATGGTCCTGACTCAGAGTTCACGGCATCAGATGCTTTACTAGTCATCCAAGCAGCCCAGCTGGCCGGAGTTGACCACGTGGCTATAGTCTGTGACGCCAGCACCGCCCCTGCTTCCCCTAACGAGGTGCTCAATGGCATCTCCTCCTTCTTCAACAACCTATTCTCGCGTTCTCAGTCACTAACTGTGGCTGAGTTCCTGGAAAAGGTTATTGAAACTGATGTCAACTATACTTTCATCAAGACTAGTTTGACTGAAGATTTTTCCCCTGAGAGTTCCTACAACCTGGTTGTGTCTGCTGAAGGAGGCGCCAACGCCGGCGACTACAAAGTAATGCAATGTATGCAGTTGTATCTGTTATCATAAGCAGCCATTTTCCTTTCTATGCATTTTCTTTCTCTTTGTACTCACTGCTCCTTTCTTTTTTTGCTTTTGGAAACAAATTAAGGTTGCTAAGTCCCGAATAGCATGTCTAGTGGCGGATGTTTTCTCAAACACGGCTATGGCTGAAAACAAGGTACATTCTCAACCAAGATTAGGTGTAATTAACCCAAACATTGTATCTAATAATCTTTACCATGGTGCATTGCTGTGCTGTCTTTTGCTTCATTTTCTTACCATATGCTTATTACTTAAGAATCTTATACTTTCTTTCTCAGGTGTTGGAGGTTTTCACAAATCCGACCTCTCCCTTGAAGTCCACTGATGAACTTTTTAGGTAAACTACCCTTCTAGCATACAAATTCCGCGATTTGGGCTCACTTAAGTAGAAGCTAGGAATACCAAAATTTTGATTTTTAGACTTCTAAGATTTAAGAGTACCAAAATTTTGATTTTTAGACTTCTAAGATTGATGTATCGCCGATCCAAGAAATCCTTTAAATTTGAAAGGAGCTCTAATATTTCCATAAGACTTTCCACCTTGATAGAGAGAGGCCCAACAAGAGTTGGAGAAATAGATGATAAAGGTGGGAGAGGGTGTCGCTGGGACTTGAACCTTGGTCCCAAATTCACGTCCTTGATCAGTTGGACAAGCAAGCTTTGTAACTAGTGTTCTAGGTAGTACAATTTGCTTATGGTCTTTTCCTAAGCTTGTACACCTTTGCCTTCTGACCTTATAAGAGAGTTGGTTGATGTGTGAATTTTTACTGCTATATATGCTTCTGGATATGAGATATATTGAACGAATATTACTTTTAGTGCCATTCCTGAGGATGGGAGGAGGAAAGCTTATAAAGAAGCGATTGCAAAAAGCGAGGCTGAGGAACAGGCAAAAATAGCTGCTGAGAGAGCCAAAGAAGCTGCTGAGGCAGCAAAACAGCTTGAAGCAGAGGTGAAGAAGCTCTCAGAGGTTGAAGCTCGGGCTTCGAATCTAGCTGAAGAAGCTGAGAAGAAGGCAGTGGCTGCAGGTACTTCAATGGAGAATCTATTGGGTAGAGCCAAAGACATCGGTTCTGGATTATCTTGGGATAAGTTGAGCTCACAGGTTGCGACTGCAGTTCAAAAGTCGGTTGAGATACAGAAAGTGCAGCTTGCTACTGTCAGGGGACAGGCCAAGGCCCAGACACTGCCACCAAAGAAGGCAGTTGTTAAACAACCTGCCCCAAAACCTCGTGTTTCGAAGCCAAAAGAGCGGGAGCCCAAACCAGAAGTGAGGAACGTGTTTGGTGGCTTGTTCAAACAAGAAACCATATATGTTGATGATGACTGAGATGGTAACTTATCACTACTACTGTTATGTTGTATGTCATTGTTGTTGAAGAACTGGCCTTAAGAATTTGTTTTTCATTAGTAATAAAATGTTTCTGCAAGTCCGTTTGTTAATGGTTTTTGAGCCTACAATGAATTCTTTTGTGCTCCTCATACATGTGTGCAATCAAGATGGATGGCCTCAAGGTCATGGTAATGTGGCTCTTGAAACTTGCCAGGTTTCTCTTGCCTATGTGTTTATGTTCCCTGAAAAAGAAAGGATAAAAGAAAATAGCATGCAACAATTGTATAATTGCTCAGAATTTTTTTATAGTAGCTGTTGATTCATTTATGAAGATCATGTTGAGGATTGCTTGAGCTTGGCCTTCAAGGGCATGAGCATTGGAGAAACCTCTCTTGCAGGATGTGCAATCATAGGACTTGATGCTTGTTTTTTTTTTTTTAATGAAATCTGCAGTCTACAGACTCCGATCAGTGCACATCAGCACCTAACAAGAACTCAAGCGGAAAAAAAAAACATAAAACACAAAACCACAACCAAGACCAAAACTAAAGACGAGGAACGCACCCTATATTGGGCCGGTCGAATCACCTTCCCCACTCCCAAGCAGCTACCTGAACCCTCGCCACCACAAGCTCCACCGCCGGAACCTCCTGCCTAAAAATCAACATATTCCTCGCCAACCACACCTCAGACACAACTAAGGCACAAATCGAGTTCCACAACTTCCTGACGAACTTAAGACCTGATGCTGTTGATTTAGCTTGGAGTTTGAGCTTGCTGAACCTGGTCATAATCTTCCTGCTGTTCTCGCTCATATTGCTTCTTTGTAATTTTGAGATCACAGGATTGAATTGAGCTCTTGAAGCAACTTTATTTTGCTAAGTACATACGTTTTCTTTTTTGAGGAAAACATATATTATTAAAGATATGATATCTAAATACCCCGGAGTGCGTAAGGACCAAGAACAAACTTTTCTAACAAGTCAATGAGAAGTCTTGTTCGTTGAGCGTTTAACAAACTCGAAGTAAACTCTCTCTAGTCTAAATAACATAGACTTAGAGTCGGAAAAATCGAGCATAAAGGAGATAATAACAACACATCTGAATTAATCAAATTAACTACTACATAATAATGACATTTTGCAAACCCCTCTCCTAGATCCACAGCAGCGCCCCTATGATACTTCAAGTTTCCACCAGATTCAGGGACATACAACCCTGAACAACTTGGGATTGAATATCCTTAGTGTCTACGGTTGTTGTATAGTTATGTCGTGGATTTCGAATCACCGCTTTCAATTTTTTTGATGTTGCCGTAAAGGGATATTCTTGCCCATCCCTTTTCACGGTATAATCGTCAGCCAGTAGTTGTTCTTCTTCTTCTAGTGGCTCTTTTTCTCGTGGCTCTTTATCTTTTGGGATCTCCCGGTTCTAATCTCGATCCTTCTCTAATATTGTTGTAAATTTGTTTTTTTAGATAGTTTGAGTAGGATTTGGATTCCATGACCTTGGATTTCAATCTTTGGTTATGGGTTGTAACATCCCGGCCCTCAGGCTAAGCCCGACAACCGGCAACCAGCGATGTTAGGTCTGCAGCCCAATACACCCCAACCCCTCTGGTGTACTGTCCACAGACAAATACCAACCCATGTTGTTGGTGAGACTCGAACCTAAGACCTCCACCCTTTAATAGCAAAGCCTTAGCAATGCTATCACCAATTGAGCTGCAGCTCAATTAG